>JAKVQR010000338.1:0-21083 GCA_030462915.1 Petasospora meyerae | reverse complement strand
TTTGTTAACATCCATCAAAGACCGTACGGTTGACAAGTCTGCCATCTCTGAGATCGGATCAAAGTGTCTCAGCTGCCTTGATGATCTTAAATTGCCAAAGAGGCTCCCTACAGACGAATCATTCATGTGGCTGTGTTCCATGGTGAACGGTGTCTTCCGGCCTCCAGTGTTTGGAAAGGTTTACATCAACTTCGATTCACCGATCAATGGACAACTTCCCATTTCAGAAGCACAAAGTTCAGCTTTCCTTTGTTGGAAGACAATTGAATCACAAGACTGGTCGTGTGATGGTGTAACGCATCTCTACTAGGATCTCCTACAGGACTGTTCACTGGTGACGTCCCTCATCTCCATGGCACGCAACAATGCCGAACAATTATTGCATTCCATCACCCCACACAAGGATCATGCAAGCAGGTTTGGTGTAACTCTACACTTCAATGGATGTCAACGACTTGTGGAGGTATCCAACTAGCTCCCACAATTGAAAGATGACCGCTCATTACACATCCAATCTAAGACAAACCCAAACCTACTATGGCCCGCTTTCATAGAGAAGGCATACCTGACGATCAGAGGCCAAGGGTACAACCCACAAGGATCAAATGCCGGTGTGGATACGTTCATTCTATCTGGTTGGATCCCGGAGTTCATCACATCCCAAGATTCCCCCAATATGACCAAACTTTGGGATTCACTGTCGAAGACATTCAAAGAGAACAAAGTGGTGATAGCAATGGGTACCGGTGATCGCCCCTCTTCTGAATTGGAACCTAGACATGACTACGCTGTGATTGACATGTATCACGACACACGCTCTGTCGCTATCAAAAACCCCTGGTTGGGCGACGTGATGGTTTACAAGTTTGAAGATCTGTTTGACCACTTCGACACAATGTACCTCAACTGGAACCCAAAGTCTTACAAAACCCACAAGAGCATCAATTGCAGATTGAGCCACACAAAGGGCATTACTACCAATCCTCAGTTGAAACTGAGCAATGTTGGAACAAGAACTTCTGAGATCAAATTACTTCTGGAGACTCACTTGACATCACAATCCACCACATCCACCTATATGCTTCGAGCATACAAATCCAACGGCGAAAGAATAATGGGGAGAGGGACGCCTATTGACGAATCAAGTGTGGCTAACAACACGGGATTCTACTTAACGTCAGTTGTTTTGACCCCAGGAGAGAGTTGTACTTTGATGGTGACCAGTGACTCGCCCAAGGACTCTTCCAACTTCACTGTCCACGCATACTCGGACACCGAGCTAGTTGTTGAGACGGCCAAATACCTTTACCCATACAATATTACTTTGAATGACTGTTGGGACGTCGAATCGTGTGGTGGTAACTGGGCACACCAAAGTTATGCGAAGAATCCACAGTATGAGATTGACGTTCCCGTTGATGAAGAGCCTTCGCAGCCTTGTTATGTGATGCTTGAGTTGACGTCGTCGCCAAATGTCTTTGTCAATGCTCAATTCTTCTTTGAATCACACAAACCATTCACGTCCCATATGAAATCCATCATACAAGAGAAGTACCAACCAGGCCAAATAGCCACCAAGTTTGAAATCCTGAATGGTGGGAAGTATAAGCTCGTGGTGTCCACATATGAACCGAATACACACGCTGACTTCCGACTCACCATCAGCAGCACCCATTGCTTATCAGTGAAGAGATTGTCTATCAGACTCGGTCTGTTTGTGAAGCCTTTCACTTTCCAATGGAAGGGCAAGAACAGATTCAGATTGAACCTCCGCACTACGAGACCCACCAACGTGAACATCCATATGTGGTCTTCTAACGAGTACACACAGTACAGACCTAAGATCAGAGGCTCTCTGTTCACGAAACAGGGCAAACCGATTCAGATCAATGAGGACTTCGATGATTGTTTGTATGGGATCTGGTTGGACCCTGTGAAGTTGGACACTGGCGAGTTCATTCTTTTGGTGGAGAGACTTGAATAGGGAGACGATTCGATCTTTGGCGAAGTTGGGTCAGATGTAAAGCTCGAGATAGTGGAATGAAGAAGCTCTATAGTGAATGAGTCACAGAAAGTATTCACATGAATAAGAGAAATTTGTAGAGTGCTGTTTTTTTTTTGTTTTTTTTTTTGTTTGTTTGCGTATGTGCCAAATGCCACTCTATGCAAACATTTCCTTCACTACCATAACTAAACACTCCGTACTATTCATCGATTCTATTGCCAAACTGCTTACATCTACATGGCTAAACTGGTACGCAAACAGTCTCTGTGGTCGCGGGTGAAATCTTACCCTTTGGATCTGCTTCTCGAGCTCAATGAACAACGAGAGCTCATCGATTGGGACTCACATGCCTCTACCATTGCGCTTCCTCTAGGGTTTGTTTTGACGTTGATCTACTTCTTCATCCGACTATGGCAAGATCATAACGCAGTGGAACAACCAAACTCGAGACACTTCCAGTACGATAGGGCCGTATTGAAGGGCTCCAAGTACTTTGCCGAACAGCCATCCATCTTCCAACGATTCATCGGCCTCATCCAGTTTGTCATCGTTGTAATCAATGTGATCAATTCCGTGATGTTTCTCACCAAGACCAGAAAGTACGCCATCTTCAACAAGGACAAGATTGGAAAGACCTCATCAGCTAGGAAAGTACAAGCAACCAGTGGTGAATCAACTTCGACATCATCAGTATGGGGTTTCATCACTTCATGGCTATTCCCACACAAGCGTACAGAATCACTGGGGTCTTACTGGGAGCTCAACATGTGGAACCCTTCCCTATTCTCCACTTATCTCTTTGTTTCTTTCCCTCCTTTCAACGTTGCATTCCTATATCTCTCAGCATCATCGTTCACCAACTTGAGCTTTCTTGCGATGACCTCACTCGTTCTCTACACGGTCATCATCAAAGGGTATCTCGTGCTAATTCAGGACAAGCAAGTCATCTTTCAGGAGACATTCGATGAATACCAGCGCAAGTTTGTCAATCCCAAGTTGTCAATCGCAAAACGTGAAGTCGCAGTGGATGCCACACAAGGTCCATATGGTCCTCAGCAAAACCTAGCTCAGTACTACTCCCCTGGAAACAAAGAAAAACTGTTCAAGACGCATGACTACCAAGGGAACGAAACGATCGAGGTGTTTACCGATGGAGAATTCACCCCTATCAAGAGGAAACCGATCAACTTCCAATCTACTTCAGCGACAGTGAGCCTTCGTAAGAGCATCGCAGGGTACACCCCAAGAGACAGAAGAACAACAACGTCTACAGGGTACCAACCTTCTCCATTATCACGCAAGTCCATACGATGACGTCGTTGTATATAGACAAATACATACATGATGTCTCTTATAGATCCTCCCATCCAAAGAGCCAGTTGTTGATACGACCCAGTAACGATATAGGTTGGTCATTGGCAACCACGGGTTTAGCCGCATAGAGACCAGTCGACTCAGTGTGTGGTTTGGCAAAGATCTTATCGTCAGACTTTAAAGTGAGACGATTAGGATGCTGCTTAGCGGCAAATTTCACTGCAGATTCGTTATTCTGTTCGTCCTTGTTGTTGAAGTCCGTGCTGATGCCAATGTTACCAGATTCACCACCGATGTCCTTGATGGCACCGACATCAATAGAGGCAATGCTGTCAATGGCACTCTTGGAGTATGGGACACATCCAATGATACATCCGTGGAAAACAGATCCGCTCTCTTCCAATGCTCTCATCGCTGATGCTCTGTTGTCGTATGTGATCTTCACCCAACCATCTCCTGTGTAGATAGGATAGGACTTCTTCGAGCTGTTGAGTTGAAACAATGGGTCGACACGGATCACTTCGAAGTCTTCCAAGATGTTACCAAACTTGGCGAAATGCTTGATAACGTCATTGGCAATGGATTCAGGGTACCCAAACACAAGCACTGCTGATTCCACATTGGACTGTGATCTGGTGGTGTTGGCTGTAGAGGTGGTAGCAGTCTATAAGGTCGATGTTGACGCTGATGGATCCGTGTTCGTGATGGCCAACTGTGCCTTAGATGTGGATGCAGTGGATGACATGTCAATGGTGTTGTTGAAAGAGAGGAAAGATTCAGAGTCCTCCTCCCTCTGCAAGTCCATGATGGTTCTCATTGGTGGCAGTTCATCTGAGAAGGCATTCACATGAGCGTTTGTCTCACTACTCTTCTTAGCTCCAAAAGTAAGTGTGTTGAACCCAGAATGTGATGATTGGCCGGACTGTGATTTGGTGAGGAATGAGGTCTCTTCGGAGTCTCTGACAATTTCTCTCTTGATCGGTTTGGAAGGAGCTGTGCGTCTTTTTGGGTTATTGAACCACATAGGTTGCTGTTGAGTCTGCTGAGGATGCTGCTGCGGTAACTGATGAGATTGTTGTGAAAGCTGTTGGTGTTGCAATTGTTGACCCTGTAACTCGTTAAGTTCGAACTTCTTGTTAATGCTTGCCAATGACGGTTTTGGGGAGTCGAACGGCATCTCAATGGCCTTCTTGAGTGTCGGAGTTCTTACTCTGCCAGGTGAATTGGCGTATATCGACGACGTATCGAGATCGCCAGAGCCTGATCTCAAGACATCATTGGAAGAGTCGCTTCTCATCAGCTGGGCAAAACGGTTGTTATGCTGCGGAGGAGTCCCACTGAGCACATCAAAATTCTTCTTGTAAACGCCTCCGAAGATGTCCTTCGAGTACTCCTGGTCGTCCTTGCTGCGGAATAGCGCCATCTTCTAGCACTGAATAGGCTCTCTCGACTGTCAACCGAATACCAATAGCCACTGGGGAATTTCAGCAGAGGGTCTTTTGTTTACCTTTTCACAGTTTTCTCCCCTGCCCCGTCAAGATTTGAAGATTCGCGAGAGTACAGCTGCATCCGTACACCACAAGAGATCCTTGTGCTTTCCGACTTTCGACCCCCAAAGCAGAGTGGCAAAAAGACACAATCTGATAGTTGATGGAGTAGAAGAACCCAATCGGATTGAAGACTGTCAGACCCCATTCCAGCATGTCCTCATCACTCGAATCTGCTAAAGAATCCGTGCAAAAGAAGGACTTTGTCCAGGCTGAGCAGATCTTTCGCCAGTTGATCACCACCAAGCCATCCACCAACGACACCAACACACAAGAGACCGCCATCCAGGAACTCGGACAGTTGTACGTGCAATTGCAGGATGCTGAGAAGTTACATGCTCTGATTCCGGAAGCCAGAGACGTCATTATCTCCATCGCTAAGGCCAAGGCCGCTAAGACCATCAAGTCCCTCATAGATCTCTTTGATGGAATCCCAAACAGCACAGAGTTGCAAGTCTCCGCATTGAAGGACTCCATTGAGTGGGCTGTGAAAGAGAAGAGAACGTTCCTCAACCAGCAGCTACAACTGAGACTCGCCGCTGTCTACTTTGAGAAGATGAAGGCCTACAAGCTCTCGCTCAACATCATCAACTCGCTGTTAAGAGAGTTTAAGAAGCTCGATGATAAGTCTTCGCTGGTTGAAGTGCAATTACTCGAATCTAAGGTCTACCACACGCTGAGAAACATGGCTAAAGCCAAAGCGGCATTGACATCAGCAAGAACCTCCGCTAACGCCATCTACTGTCCTACAGGAACACAAGCCGAACTCGATAACATGAGTGGTATTCTCCATGCGGAAGATAAAGACTACAAGACAGCATACTCATACTTCTACGAGGCCTTCGAAGCTTACAACACCCTGAACGACGAGAAGCTGGCCATCAGAGTACTCAAGTACATGCTTCTCTCCAAGATCATGCTCAATTTGATCGATGATGTGAAGCAGATTATGACCTCGAAATATGCTTCCAAGTACCAATCAAGAGAGATCGATGCTATGAAGGCCATTTCTAGCGCATATGCCAACAGATCCTTGAGAGAGTTTGAAGAAGCTTTGACCACCTATGGTAAGGAACTCTCTTCAGACCCAATCATCAAATCCCACTTCAACGACCTCTACGACACTCTATTGGAGCAGAACTTAGTCAAGGTCATTGAACCTTTCTCTGTGGTTGAGATTGACCATATCGCACAGATCATTGGTCTAGATGTGAAGCAAGTGGAAGGTAAATTGTCTCAGATGATCTTGGACAAGGTCTTCTACGGTGTTTTGGACCAGGGAAATGGTTGGCTTCACATCTACGACGAACCTCAGAGAGATGCCACTTACGACTCGAGTTTGGAACTTGTTAAGCACATGTCCACAGCTTTGGAGTTGTTGTATGAGAAGGCTGCTACATTGAACTGATATCGACCATGTATATGTGTACCACAACTCTAATCAAAGACCCTGACTAGCAGCTAATGCGGCACAGTGTGCAACCATATCCAAGTACTCTTTCAATCTGTCACACTTCTGGAACAATTGGTAGAACTTGGTGACCTCGCTGGCGACCATATTGGTTAATGACAACGCTTCAGTCAGGAATGATGGAGAGTGAACAGATCCCTCGACGTAGATGTTGTGTAGCTCGATGATGAGGAATGGGATATATAGGGAGCGAAGGTCCTGGAGCAGTTCGGATTCGTAGTCAGTGTGCGACAAGTCCAGGAACAGTGTAGCAATAGTGTCTTTCAAAGTCTGTGTGACTCTCGTCATCGTCTCAACAAGAGCATAGGCACTGAGTGAACGGGGTTTAGACTTCCACTCGTCGATGGCATTGAGACTCGCCATCAATGCTTCATACTGCATTACCTCTTCTCTTTCATTGTCGGACACATGTTGTTCAACTAATGATCCCATCGATTCGACATCGTAGTTCTTCAAAAGTTGCAACAATGGATTTCTTGAGGCAAATTCCTGTGCAGCCTTACATCTTCCAGTGAGCAAGAATCTTCTGAAAAGTGACACTGTGGAGTGAACGGCATCTGAATACATGCGAGCTTCAATAAACCACTCCACACCATGGATCAACTAGAGATCTTCAGCGGACACTGGATGTAATGCGACTCCATTGCGTAAAGCGTAGTAGTTTTCCGTGACTGCAAAGACTCTCTCCACGGTTCTCTTGAGGATGTTCTCCAATGGCAAGTGATACAATCTGCTGAGTTCCAGCTGATTGCGTCTTGCTTCTGCGTCGTAAAGATCGATGAGAAAAAGGGAGTATGCCTCTCTCGCCTCCACTTCTGGTAAAAAGGATATGTAGAGTGGGATCTGATCGTACTGAGAGTACAATCTGAGAAGCAATATGTATGTCGTGATGAGTTTAGATCTGGATCCGATGTCAATGACTTGAGGGTCAATGATGGAGATAAAGATGGTGAGATGTGTGATGACTCTAAGCAAGTATGGTTCGTTCATGATCTCGTTAGAGAGCTGTTTACCCACCATGACGTTACCCACAAGCTGTAATGAGGATTGGACAATGGATGGAATGTTCTTGGAAATCAATGATGCAATCAAGACACGCAAAGGATGAGCAGATTCTTCAGGTCTTTTTGTAGCAAGTGTGTTGAGCACTTTCTGCAATGTGAGTTCGGTCTTTGGAAAGTTCAAGAACAGTTCGTCTCTCGCGATCTTTCCAGCATCCACGAGTTTCTGATCTGTGGTCATTGTGAAGATGTGGTTGAGGTATATGAGCAAATCGGTGTCCCAGCTAGTAGATACTTCCAGAGGTGTGAGAGACCCACATAGAAGACCGTAGATTGCCTTCTCGTACTTTGTGAGATTCTCCTGCTGAGAGAGCAAGTAAACGGAACGTCTCCACAAGGCTCTCTTCTTGATACCACGTGTGCTCTCCTCCATCGAGTCATCGTTGATCTGCTTGTCAATAGCTGGATCCAGATAACTGTTAGCACCGGCCAAGATCATCTTCATCGTCCAGTTGCCGGTAACTTCACATTCCATAGACGCCTCCTTGTACTGACCAGCAAGCAGAAGCTCAAAGATGTACTGGAACGTCAATGTGTCTTGCTCAAGATCCTTTGGATCGATCTGAGTATTGAGTCTGATTGGTGCATCCGGGTCGAGATTCTCCATTCTGTTGGAGAGTTTGGTGTTGAGCCATTTGGAGGATCCCAGATTGGAAGGTCTTTCCACATCAAGCAAGTTCTGCTGGATCCATTGTATCACGATCCAGATCTCGTAAAGCTCCTGGTCTTCACTCAGGTATTGTTCTTCGAATACAATGTTGGAGTTGTACGGTTCAGCGTGGACAGCTGGCGGCTTGTCTGCACTTCTGTATTTCAATAGGAGCCCACATAGATCCCATAGTTTGACCTCGAGATCCCAGTCCTGGTAGTCATCTGTGGCCAGTAAGGAGCGAGCTTTCGTGGCGGCAAGGGCCTTGAACTCGGTGACAATGTCGAATTCATCTGTTGTTGATCCAAGCTTGTATGCTTTGAGGACGTTGGCGAACGAGGAGAGCACTTCTGGCTCCCACAGTGAGTGGCCCTGTGTAGTGTCTAGAAGTGAACTGTTCATTGGGAGATGCAGTACTCTCTTATAAGAACAGGAAAGTCAGGAATTCTTCTTTTCAAAATGCTATATGGAAAAGTAAACATATGAAGTGCCATCGTTGTTGAGTTTGAGAGGCCCGGAAAAAAATAAAAAATCTTACGTAAGAGTAATAGGCATAACGATCCAGATCGGGAAAGTGTCTCAAACTGGAAATCATTGATCTGCTCAGCTTCCATGTTGAAGATTGGCTAATTTGAATGGGCTAAGGGTGTTGTGTGTTAGTTGTTAGTCTAGATTCTAGAAGCCATTTTAGATCTAAATTGACCGTCTAGGCTCCTATTACTTTAGTAGTCAGTTGTCAGTTGGCAATTAATGCAATAGATAAATTAAAAACAATTGAAATTAAAATGCATAAGTACTTCAACGACCGGTTCGCAGTGCTATGTGCTATGTCTCATCTCGACATGGGAGGCTGTCAGCTGTCAGTCAGTTTGACGAGGATATGTTCCATGAGCCTACAGGTATGGTCTCTCAACGTTCCAGACCACTCATGAGAGAAGAAATCACAATCTCCTGTAAGTTAACAGCGAACGGACCTCTATCACATGGTGAATTATATATGAGTCTCATACTTCAATGCTCACCCCTTACATCCTACCGTGAATAGCGGGACACCCCTTTCTCTCTCTCCCTTTTAATCTAGTAGATCTATTATTGGAAGTACGAATGTGTCACATATATGACACATAATTAGTACAGTATAGCATCATAACCAACATTAATTTATACCAATTATAGAACCATCAAAAGGCATATGTGTGAACCAACCATAATTAGTATATAAAGCATCCAATCGTCCCTATCTAATCCCGGCATCGACATATAATTCTATCCACACAAACACAACAACCAACAACAATCACACAGCTACTACTACAAGACAAAATGATCCCATCTTTCGCCCTCGCTCTTCTTGCACTCTCCAAGGCCAACGCCCAGCTTGTAGGGATGTACTCCCAATGTGGTGGTCTTGAATGGACCGGTGCTACTGAGTGTGAACCACCAGCGACTTGTTACTCTCAGAACCCATACTACTATCAGTGCACTACTTTAGAATATGTCCCAGAGTCCACTGCCACTACTGCTGAGTATGTCGAGCCCGCTTTCACTGGAATCTCGAACCAGACTACTCTCTCAACTAGAACTTTGGAGTCCACTTGGTATGTGACTGATGTCGCTGATGATGAAGAGTATGCTACTTCCAGCTACCCTGAATTCACCGTCGATGCCCCATCTGCTACTCCATCTTTCGCACCCGAGTTTGCAGATGATGAGGAGGATGAAGAGGATGAAGACACCACTACCACTTATGCAGTTGAGACCTTTGTTCCAGCAGGAAACAGCACCTTCTGAATTTCTCATGAGCGCCCCCCCCCCTGTCTACAATGAAAGGCTTTGTACAATGAGGAACCTGTATAACGTCATTCAAATGAAATCAATTCACTTCGATACTCTATGGTTCCAGTAGATGGTAATCAATGTCAACCCAACAACAAGTAAGCATAGCCATTTGGTCAACACAAATGTCTCCATGTAGCAACCTGGGCCCAACGTACACACACCTTCATCATCACTGTGTCCCTTTATCACCTTTGCGAGATAGTTACAAAGTGACATGAGAACCAGTAAGCCACTGGTAGACATGATCCCCCATAGCGTGGTGAATCCATCGGTACCGAAAGTGTCTGCTATGATAGCTGGGAAGGTTCCGAAGCAGAATCCAAAGGCAAACCCCACAACCATCGAGGCAATCACAAGGGCGTCGAGACTGGCTCTTGTGGCAACCAAGTACTGTCCGAAACACATTAACAAAGCTGAAAAAGTGATGCACCAAATTCTTTGTGCATGTAGTTTTCTTCTCACGACATCTGACAAAGGCCCCGATGTCAATCTTCCCAAGAAGTTGAAGAGTGCAATTGTGGAGACTTGCAATGCCTGAGACTCCCCCACTGGGATCTTAGAGTGTGGGTCTGACTGTGCAAGGGATACAACAACGAATCCAACACTGTAGATGTACATTTGCCCCACGCCCATCAAAATGGCCAAGATCACGTAGAACTTGATGAACACTCTGGTACGAATTGCCTTGAATATCTCGTTGTCCCACAGTGGCGCGTTAGGCTTCACAAACACAGGCACGTCTTCCACGGGAACATAGATGGCATCTTCGTTGTCCTCGGTCAGATCAGGCATCTGTAAGATAGGTCTCTGTGCGTCCAAAGAAAGTGTACTTGGTGTTCTTCCAATACCCCAAAGCGAAAACATCTGATGGATACTGTCTCTTCTTGAGATTCCTGGAGGAGGAGCAATCAAGGATCTGAATGATACAACACTGGAGTTGTTTGCATGGCTCTGCAACAAATTGGATCTCTCGCTATGAACGGAACTTGTACGTCTCTTTGGAGGTCTGAACTGGCTGCGTTGCTGTGAGGTCGAGGAAGACGATGGCTTATCGACGATGTGGACGAAGTAGCAAAACACAAAGCAGATCGCTGGGGGGAAAACACCAAAGAATCTGAGAAGCCCCTCCGTGTTGTTCTCAAAAAATCTGACAGAGACTGATGAATACAGCAACGAAGCAAGTGCGTAGGCAGACACAGGTAGCGCACCAGCACTTCCTCTGTGGTGTGGGAAGTTCGTAGTGGCGCACTTCACTGTGGAGTAGAAAGACAACACCGAGGACAAACCTGCACAGCCCAAGCACAACATGTAGATGAGCACGCCTTTCACAGTGTTGGTGTAAGCCCAATGGAGCGTGTTGAACGCCAGCAAACATAGCACTCCTCCAAGAGCAACGGACTTCTCAGGCCCCAACGAGTCGATGATCAAACCGGCGGGCAACCCACCAAGAGACCCACCTAGGGAAAGGGCTAGGGACAACTGGGCAGTCTGAGATGCTGTGAGCTTACAGTGAGCGACGAGCTGTGGAGCGTACACCGAGTACACGTAGGGGGTTCCTGAAGCGATGGCCACAAAGAATGAAGCCACGAGCGACACCACACGAGGCCCCAATGGAGGCGGCTTGTTAGGCATTGTGGGTGGGTTGAAGTAGTATCAATGGGAGTAAATCTGCGTGTCAAAGAACTGAGAGGAAGAGAAGTCCCATCCGATCCTGATCAGCCAGATAAAGGTGATGTTGAAATTTTTGCTGAGCTGCTTAGCTGCTCTCCGGCTTATCTTTTGTTTACGTTTCGCCCGAAATCCAGCCAGGGATCGTGCCTGTCATCAGCGAGTCGGCGGCTCGGCTTATCAACCCGGAACGGTCAGCTTCCCCGCACTACGTAACGGATTCGGAGTTCTCCGGTGAGGATGACCATTGACTACACCAGTAGTAACGTAGTATGGGTACGATGTCTATGAATTCTATTTACATTTACAATTCCTGCTTCTACTTACTCACAGCTCCAATGAGGACGAATAGGCGTGAACGAGAACAGCAGTGGCGGTCTGGATGTTCATCGATCTGATCACACCGACTTGTCTGATCTCCACACAGTAGTCCAGTTCGGCGAGCAGCTCTCCTGGGATACCTTCAGCTTCTTTACCGAGCAGGAACAGCGACTTCTTTGGGAAGTTGGTGTCTTTGCCCAAAACGATGGACTTGTCGGTCTGTTCCAGTCCAATCAGCGTATAGCCCTCTCTCTTCTTCTGCTTCATGTAATCAGCTATGCTGCCGATAGGCACCTCCTCCATTGGCATCCAGTAATCAGCAGTCACTGCAACAGACTTGAATTGTGGGTGCTTCTTCACTCTGAGATCATCAACCGTCATCACACCGGCACCAAGAACATCACACAGACGACAGATACCTCCGAGGTTCGGTGGCTTGTCGACGAGAGAACTCACCACAATCAAGTCAGATCTCTTCACCTGACGGACATTCTGGTCCAAGTCTAGAACTGATTCCCATGCACCAGACTTGGTTTGTAATGGTGAAGTGGCAGATTCTTTGGCTTCCTTGGACTGGGCTGAATCTTGTTCGGCGTCCTCGGCCTTCCAACTGGCCTTCTTGGTCTTACCAATAGACACCTCGAGATTGTCCTGAGCGACGTATGTCTCAAACTCGTGCTGAGTGATCGCATCAAAATGACGAGGTGAGATTCTAGTCAACACGCCTCCAAAGATCCCCACAAGATTGAAGTCCTCCTTGATGTCCCAGAGCATGGCATCTCCTGTTCTGTACTTGTTCCCCACTGCACTCTTCACAGCTTCGTTGTAGAGCATCTCTAAGATGTCATCTACAGGCAACTTCAGTTCTTGATCCTGCAACTCAGGATACAATGCAAGCATCAAAGAATTGGAGAAGTGTCTCACCAGTGGCTTGTTGGATGCACAGTTTGGAATCAGATGCTTGGTGAATACATGGAAGAACTCCTCGGAGTCTTGTAAACCTCGTAATTGATGACCCACCAAGAAGGCAATTCTCTCAGCAGATGTCACCAACACAGGTTTACCTTGGTCTTGGAACATCTCAAAAAGACTTGATCTGTTCACAGTGGATTGCACGAGGTCAATGGCCACAATCCATTCCAAATAGGCTCTGATCCAAGGACTTGCCTCCAGTTCCAATCTTGGAAGCATGTGATTCGACACAAGTTCAGTAAGTAGAGATGGGGATATCGTCTTTGATGTCAGAAGCAATGATGCAATGACATAAACTCTCTGCATTTCCTCCGTTCCATCGATTCTCTTCAATGGGGATAGCAAATTGTACTCATTGCTCATTGCATGTTTCCAGTACTCCTCGCAGAACGTGGCTGAACAACGTGCTAGAAGGCAGATGATGTCCACTTTAGCAGCAACTTCCATTTTACCGTAACTCTGCTCGTACAACCCATCCAACAAGGCCAACTCCTTGTCAAATTTGGCAGCAATCACGTACTTGATCAAGAACATGTTTGAGCTTTCCTGTACCAACATCAAACAATCAACCATCAACTTGCGAGTCCATTCACACATTTCAAACTCAACGGGATACACACTTTGATAGGTCATCAGTTGGTTGGTGAGACAAGGAAGCAACACCCTTCTGGTCTGTGCCAACGATACAATCTCCCTGCCGATCTTGAGCAAAGTCTTTGCGTTGTATTCGTTGTTGATGGTATCGTTGAGCAAACGTGGATGGTAGATGGTCTGGATGAGGTTCGTGTGCATGTCCCTTTGGGAAAGGATCAGACGATCTCCTGTGACGTGGTTCCATATAGATTCCACGATATCAATGATGGTGATCAAATCCACATCAGTGTATTGTTGAAGCATGAATTGAATAATCCCAGTGGTTTGGATAAAACCGAGGTGGTTTCCATTGGCGAGCTCCTTTTGTAAGAGATCCAATATGATCTTAAGTCCCTCATTGTCCAAAGGCGTCATCTGTACATATGAACGTGCCACATGAAGGAACCCTCCTGAGATCTGGTCCTTCAATTTGAAGTTCTGGGACTTGGTAGCCAGCTGGATGGTGTCATGGAGAACAGAGAGCTCTTCCAAGTTGATGAAGTCAATATCTGTAGCTTCTGAAACTTTCTCGAAGAGATGTGCAAAAAACTCAAGCTTGTCTATGGAGAAATCATTGATCAATGACTGATACAATGGTTTTAAATCCACAGTGTTCCAACTGTTCTTGAAGAGACTCAACTGTGCCAATGACTTGGTCTTTGCATAATCAGGATACTCTCCTCCGATGAGTTTTGTGAGCAGTTTGCTGTAATAGAGGTTCAGCTCTGCATCAATCTCCAATTCGCTGTATGCGAGCTCAATCAAGAAGTCTGTATCTTCAGGGTCGTATCTGTTCATCAATAGGTAGAAGACAACTTGGTACTCCGGTTCTCTCCCTTGGAAACTCAATTGTGATCCATCGTGGTACATTGAGACATAGTCCATGAAGAACTCAATATTATCCTTCAGGATCTTATAGCCGTTGAACTGTGTGAATCTCATCAGAGACTCCAGAAGAAGTGGCACATCGTTCTTGATATGTTTAAGGAACTTCAAGTGGATAGTCTGCAGTGTAGTAGTGCAGACATCGTCTTCAGCCGTTGACTCGAACAGTCTGTAGAGTGGCGGTATGTGCTTCTTAATAAGGATCTGTTGACCTTTCAGCCCCTTGAGGACTCCTGACGAGAGATATATTCTGGAAGGGTCATACAATGGGATGATCTCCACCATCAGCTCCAGGAGGGATGACAAAGTGTCGTCAAGCTTTTGTGGGTGTTTCTTCAATGACTTCAAGAGACTCACGATAAAACTCTCGAGTCTCTCGCCATATGCACACTCCCAAGAATCACCAATCTTCTTCACCTGGAAATGTGAACCTTCTAGTGCATATTTGAGGAAGATCTCTGTCAGGAAAGGATGGGCGAAATTGGACAAATCTGAGTGTGGAACACTGAACATCAACTCCAGAGAGTATTTACGTACAGCTTCCATGTTTCCCTTGAACCCTGTGCACAACATGGCCATTGCCCAACTAGACTTGATGTAGGAATTTGGAGAAAGTAATTGTACCAAATCCGCGTGTGCATCCATTGCCTGATTCAAGGCAGTATCAATACCGATGATCTCGTAAAGCGTACAGAATCTTTTCCACTCTTCGATCTGTCTCTCCTGTTGGTCCATCTTGTAAGTGATGAGATCGTTGTCGATGTCCTATGTGAGCTGTTGCAATGAAAGCTTGAGAATCGAGAGACAGTACTTGCGGTGTTCATGTACACTGGAGGTAAGACCTTGTTGGATATATGTCCAGTATTCTGCATCTTGAACGGCTTTGTGGAACTCCTGACAGATAACACAGTGTTGCTATGTGCCAATGAGGAATCTCAGCCACAGGATGAAACTTGCGGTGATGTGATGCTGCTGGGATGACTGTGCGAGTAGGAAGATAACGTCCCAAACAGTTGAGTGAAGAGACTCAAGATACAATGGTCTCCATCTCAGGACTTTGGTGACAATTGGTGTGACTTTCTCGTCATCCAACGACAAAAGGATGAGTGAAAGTTTGTCCATTGATTGTGGGACGTCAATGATCTCAAAAGAGTACAGTTTCTCGAGGAATGAAACCAGGTATTTCAGAGATATGTCTTCTTCGGTGGCTTCCAGTTCTTCTTTGATCTCGGCAGTTGTCTTGAAGAGATCCATGGCGCTCTGAGACATCACCAGTGTCTTTCTTGTTACCAGGACATTGATGAGCTTGTTGTAGATGAACTTCAACACACGCTGGGTTGCCTCTGGAAGAAGAACGAGAAGGCCCAAAAGTAGCTCCATGGAACTCAAGTTGTGCTCTTGAGATATCTGGGACTCACACAACGCCACAACTCTGTCTGATACCACTTTCAATACCTCGTCGCCAGCCGGTAAAGCTTGAACTATGCCCTTCAAACTCTCGACGTTAGCCAAAGACTCCAGCTATGAGGAGAACTTTTCCGCCAAAGATAGCAGGTGTTGGCGATCCAAGGCCTGCACAATGGATACAGTGCCTGAACTCATGACCTTTGTGAATGTATGCAGCAAATTGGGTACCAAAATGAATACAAAGGTGACACAACTTACCATCAAAGAGATGAGGTTGTAGTTTTTTCCTTGGCCCCGTAGATGTAAGCGCTGCATAACCTTTCCCCTTCGAGCGGACCCCAGCTGGCTAACAAGAAAGGCTGGAAAATCATCAAAACCACCACTCACTCTCCACCGTTATCACCGGTATCCTTCATTGACAAGACTACACCACGCAGCAAATGTCCATTGAAGAAGAAGACAACAGTCCGTTCGCGTCCTCCACTGTGCTTTCCCCACCGGAGGACGAATTCACCGACCTCCCACTTCACAACGACGACGACAAGGACGAAGAAGCAACACCTGTCACTCATGAGCAGCACGAAGAAGCGCAGTCACCATGGGCATCCGAGCCAATAAAACAGTCAACTGCTACCACTAAGACTACACAGCCAGTGATTGGAACGGTTGCGTACGACCCTGATACTATCTTCGCCTCTGAGCCTGCAAGCTCTACAATCGCCACGTCCGGTGCTATTTCGGCCTTCCACGATAAAGACTCGGTGGATATCGAAATCATTGAGGCTGGTAAGTCACGCGAGGGTACTACAAGAGGGTACATCGTGTACACCATCAGTTGCAACGATCAGCTTGTGCGCAGAAGATACAGTGAGTTTGAGGCGCTCCGCAATGCCCTAATGAGACTGTTCCCAACTTTGATCATTCCACCCATTCCACAGAAGCACAAGATTACCAAGTATGCTACAGGAATCACCACTGGTAAAGAAGACCTGGATATCATCGATTTGAGAAAGCGTATGCTCGCTGTGTTTTTGAGAAGATGCCTCAACATTGACAAGATCAGAGAGTGTACTGTGTTCCAGCAGTTCCTGAATCCTAACACCAACTGGAGCGAATTACTACACACGCCTCCTATGTCTCAGATACCTAGCAACATCCTCTTGGCTGACCCTATGGACCCAACAAATTCATCTCCGGCTCACTCTTACCTCCCATTGCCCTCTAATTCTAACGTGTACGTGAAACAAACCGAGGAGGACAAGAAATTCGGTGTGTATGAGCACAAAGCCAGAGACTACGAAGCTGTGATTTCTTCAGGTGTTGAGAAGGTGAACAAGAGACTTATCAAGCATCTTTCAGGCCTGGGAGAAGAGATGAGCGAAGCAGGTGGTGTCTTCAATGCCTTTTCATTACAAGAGAACAGCAATTTGGCACCAACATTGGAGAAACTGGGACAAGTACATGACAATTGTCAACTCACCACTCAACAGGCTGTAAAGAGTCTACAATATGAGTTTAGCGAGCCATTGGGAGAGTCTGTGCAGTACGCACAAGTTGTGAAGGACATCGTGAAATTCAGACAGAACAAGGCACTGCAATTGGACATCACTGCAAGAAAGCTCAAGCACCAGATGAATCACTGGAAGTTGAATCAAAAGGCTGAGCAGGAAGCTCAAAGAATTGCAAAGACTCTTAAGGATGCAGAGAGCAAGACGGGGCAGATCAACTTTGATAGAAAGCAGGCTCAACAACAGCAGCAACAGGAATCCGCACAAGACGAAGTTGCAGAGACTCCACTAGAGCCTAAGAAGTCCAATCCTTTCAAGATCCCGGGAATGTCCAAACTGGGCTCAATCATCAAGGACACTGTTGGTTCAGGGAACTCGTCTGAAATGGATGGTGATGAGTTAAGACACCAATCTGCACAGACCATCAGGCGCAACATCAACCAGTTGAAACAGACGTATGTTGCAGCTGAGAAGGACCTTGCACTTGTCAGTGAGTCGGTAGACGAAGAGTTGCAGAAGTATGAGCAGATGAGAAACGAGGAGCTCAAGAAGATGATGCTCCAGTACACACAGACAATTCTCGATTGGGGCAGAAAGAACCTGGAATTCTGGGAGGAGGCTAAGGAACAGATGGCATGAAGATGTGGAGTTTGGAGGACACGGTTATATATATTGACTAATTTTGTATGTGACGGTTTATAAGTGCCACTATTTCTGTTAGGGTTAGTTGTGATAGAGAACCGTTGTCATAGTAACAGTGCCTTGCCCCGCGACTTCCCGTGTTTACACACTTCCCGATTTGGCTACAGAGGCTGCACGTAATCGCCATTTTTACCAGCGTACCCGGCCGATCTGCAGCTCGGTGACGTCCTGATCTGTAAAAGTTTGGGATGAGATTTCATGTCAGACAGTTTCATCGTTGAACTTCCAGCTTCCTCTCTGGATAGCAGAGGTCTCCCTCCAAGGGTAAACGAAACTCAGAAGACACGAAGAAGAGCATCAAGGCACCTCAATTGAGTCCCCCCTCACTACCCACAATTGCTCAATGACGACAAATCAATCTCTTCCTCGGCCACCGTTCCTGGTGAAGACGACCCACTCCCTCAGTGCAACCTCAGAGAAGTATCTGGGCTTTGTGGACCAGATGATCATTGAGGTGGACTCTCTGGGCGATGGTAAGATGTGGCACGGTAGGCTCCAGATGAACGGGATGGTTGGTTATTTCCCTTCGACCCATGTTGAGATTATCGATCCTAGACCTAAGGCTCCTAAGACCGCCACTGAGTCAAGAACAATGGCAGAATCCAAGAGACAGTCTAGAGGGAAAACACCTGTGGACTCACCAAGAGAGTCCAAGAGAAACTCTTAGAGTGGATACATGAGAGAGAGCGAGATCTCGTCCCCGTACTCCAAGAACTATCAGTCGGTGAGGCCAAACAAACAGCAACAACAACAACAACAACAACAACAACTGCAACCACCTCAGCACCAGTACTATCCTGAAAACGACGATATGGAGTTCAGTTTCACCTCATCTTCGAAGTTCTACATGGGTCCATCGCAGTCGGATACTAGCCTGATGAGACACCAACAGTCTTCACACTACTACAACGAGCACAGCAACACTTCGATGAGATACCAGGCATCTCCGCAGTACGACATGGACAGCAGACGAAGCTCACACAGACAATCCAAGGCTCCTTATCCAACAGAGGTCATCCCATCAGTATCACATGAGGACTACCGTCATCCAAGCTCACACGGTAGATTGGACGATCAGGAGTATCTGTACCATCGTTCTCAGAAACCACAACTTCAGTACAGGGCAACCGATATAACACCATCGCACGTCCAAAACCGAGCAGGTTTGCCTAAGTCATATTCCACCCAGTACATCGGCCATCATCCAGAGTACCCACGTCAAAGACAACAGAGGCTGGATGAGCTTGAAGTACCATACGACCCACAGTCCTTTGACCAATCAAGCTCATCTGCATCCCAGTCGCTCGGTCTATCCGGCACCCAGTATTCAGATGTGTTCTCTTACTCTCGTGGCTCCTACTTCACCCACTCACAGGCGTCAGATAGAAGTGGTCTGACAGACTCAGGCTTCAGTGCCACCAGTGCAGGCTCTCTAGCTTATCACCAGTTCCGTGAGAGGCAGAAACAGGAGGAGTTACGCACCAGTGCCTCTGGAAACAACCTACTCCCGGGTGAACAGAAAGTACAGACTCCAGCGCTTTCTCGTTTCAAGAGACTCTTTACCACATCAAAGGACGCTCCACCAGTTCCATCACTGGCTGACTTGCAGAAGGGCGTTGGTGAGCTCACCATGACGGATCCACAGATGGCTCATTGGTACGAGTACAAGTCTGATCTACACAGAGCGAACACTCTCAGCTCTTCAGAGAAGAAGAGGAGAATGCAGAGAGTTGCTGAGGCAGAGGGTCAGATCGTTACTGAGCCACAATCTTACCTCTCCAAAGTCAACATCAACGAGGTTGAGAATGGTGCTCACAGTAACACCGATATAGATTCCGCATCTTTGGGCCATGTTGATCGATACATCAGAGGTTTCGCTCCAACGTCTCTCACCTCGCTGTTCAACACCATCACAATGAAGTACCAGTATAAGCTGGAGTTCATCAGAGCCATCTATGTGCTTCTCACGGAAACATTCCAGATGGAGAACACCGCCTCGCACGACTTCAACCGTCAAGTTGACCTCAATGAGGTTTTCGAATCCAGAAGAGCCAACAGCTACGAGATGGCACTGCTGGTCACATCTCTGGTGCAGAAGTTTGGTATCAAGTGTGAGCTTGTACAAGGTTCATTGAAGACACCACGTGCCATCGAGAGACATTGGTGGACTGCAGTGTTGATCAGTGGTCAGTGGAGATTCATCGATGCATCAATGGGAAATCTGACAAACCCAGTGTACAACTTACTGCACAACACATCGGAGTACAACGAGTCTTTCTATTTCCTCACACAGCCGTTGCAACTCATCTATACACACATCCCTGATGTCGTCGGTCAGCAGCACATCGCACCTCTAGTGGAACCGCTGGCTGCATTGGCAATCCCACCTTGCTACCCTTCATACTTCACAAACGGTTTGAAGCTGTACCGTTTCAATGGTGGGTACACCAAACTGAAAGACTTGGAGATCTTTGAGTGTGACTTGAGAATTCCAAAGGACATCGAAGTGTACGCTACAGTGGACTCCCATCAGTCAATGGAGCCTGCTTTGACCCAGGTGTTCTGGTTGGATGGTAAGAGACTGTGCAAAGTGAAAGCAGTCCTTCCAGAGAACAGTCGCTGTGGGTTTGTGAGAATCTTCTCTGGCTTAAAGGGAACGGAGAGATCTCTTCATCAATTGTCCATAGTGATTCCAATCACCCACGCTGGTATCTGCAAACCACTCAAGTTCGTCCACCTTTCCCCAACTCCACAAACTCAGAACTACGATCTGTACATCAAACAACCACAGGTTGGCATCCTCCGAGCTCACGCTGAGTATGTGTTTGAAGTTGTTCAACACAGATGCTCAAGTAGCTCATCTTCATCGTCGTCATTCACCACCACCACCACCACCAAACATCCACCAACAAAGTACAAGATTGTGGTCCAGTCTCCTAGTGGTAAGTTCCACAAACTCACCAAGACAGATAGAAGTTTCCCCTCCACCGATGGAACTGTTTGGCAGTTGCCTATGAAGTGTGAAGAGAGAGGAACATGGAAGGCGCTGTGTACTTTGGAGAGCGGCTTGTACGTTTTCGCTGAGTGGATGTGTGAGTGAC
>JAKVQR010000337.1:11096-21546 GCA_030462915.1 Petasospora meyerae | reverse complement strand
GACTGAGGTCAGATTTGTTCACGCTGACCGAGCTGATGAAGGACTGCTAGCTGCTGAAATTGAATGCGTTCTCTCAGCGAATAGTCACACTCTTTACCCCAGACTGTTTGCATTACAGCATAACAGATCCTCCAATATCTGATCCCCATCTGTGTCAACTTTACGCATCAAAAAGTCACCGGTTAGACAAACACCTGCATCACTCACAACACTGACCGTTTCCACCATGTATCAAGGGCGTCAAGTTTATCTTGACAGCAATGGTCCACAAAGACCCATGACTCAACCAAACCAGTCGATGGGCATGGCATCAATCCCACAGCAGCAACAACAGCAATTCCCCGTGTTCAACCAGCAAATGCAGGGAAACTCTCAGCTACCTCCTCCGCCATCAGCTCCCTCCATTCTCACAAACCCAATGGCCCAGCAGCAACAGCAGCAGCAGCAGATGCCATTCCAACAACTTTCACATCCAGCTCCAGGCTCTCAATTGGGGACTGGTATCTCACAGCAGAGCTCTACAGCTCCACCGCCTACTGGGGGTCCGTATGCTCTCGATGACGAAAACGTATGTCAATGGATCGTGGAACTCACGTACGGTCCAAACCGTGAACAGGCCCTTCTCGAATTGGGCAAGAAGAGAGAACAGTATGAAGATTTGCCATTGGTATTATGGAACTCGTTTGGTGTGATGTCCGCCTTGCTCAACGAGATCACTGCTGTTTACCCACTACTCTCCCCTCCAACTCTATCATCATCTGCATCTAACAGGGTCTGCAACGCGCTTGCCCTGCTCCAGTGCCTTGCCGCACATCCAGAAACGAGAACCATGTTCCTCAATGCGCACATCCCACTTTTCCTGTATCCATTCTTGAACACCAACTCCAAGCAACGTCCATTTGAGTACCTGAGACTCACCAGTTTGGGTGTCATCGGTGCACTTGTGAAGAACGACACTCCTGAGGTTATCTCTTTCCTTCTAACAACTGAGATTATTCCATTGTGTTTAAGAATCATGGAGTCATCCTCAGAACTTTCCAAAACCGTGGCTATCTTCATTGTGCAAAAGATCCTCGTTGACGATGCGGGTTTGGCGTACGTGTGTCAAACACCAGAGAGATTCATGGCAGTGGCCAACGTCCTGAGAACAATGGTTGACCAACTAGTATCCAACCAGGCTTCTAGATTGCTTAAGCACGTGGTGAGATGTTACCTGAGATTGAGTGACAACGCTGATGCCCGCAGAGCTTTAACACACTGTCTTCCTGAGAGCCTGAAGGACGCTACCTTCCACATGGCATTGAAGGACGACCCAGCATCCAGAAAATGTCTCTCCCAGCTCTTGGCTAACCTTGGAGACTACGAGGCTACCAGAAGATTGTGATGTTGCACCTCAAAAGTCAGCATCCAGGACTCTTCACTCTTCTCGCTTGATGTCATACGCTAATGAAGCCCGCCTGTGTGCGCTCTCGCATATCTGACACCTCGAGAAGAACAATATTGCATGATTACGGTTATTCTATGTGTATTACGGAATCGGTTTCTACTATATAGTTGTTTAATTTGAATTTACTTGATTTTCGTTTGGGTACCTCTTACCGCACGGAAGTAGTAAATCAGGGTTACCCGCTCTTGGAAGTGCCCGCGCAGATCTGACGAACGCGAAAGGACAACAACAACCTCGATGGTGAGGTGTGAAATCGGAGCGCTGTCAAATACAAAGTCACCTCGAAAGAGCCTCGTCACAACCAGCGCCAACTTTCTTGGTTTCCTGTGTTTCTGCCTCCCCACATCAATTGGCCTCCCTCTCTTAGCTTGATTTGCTATCGTCGTTGCTTTTCATCCTAAGATCAGCGCAGAGGTTCCCGCCCACACACATCCCAAGCAGGCACGCCCATAGAAAGCCCAACACCACACCATGTCCGCTCACACTTACAAAAAGTATGAGGACGTCGAAGCGGGTGGTCTCCCTGACAAGATGAACGTCTTCCAGGAGTGTCAGACCGCCTTCAATGCCACCCCGGTGAACGCTAAGAGATGTCGTCTGCTCTGTTCCAGACTCTTAAAGCTTCTCTACGCCGGTGAGACTTTCCCTAAGCAGGAAGCTACCACATTGTTTTTCTCTATCTCGAAGCTTTTCCAGCACAAGGACTCCTCCTTGAGACAGATCGTGTACCTCACCATCAAGGAGCTCTGTAAGATGTCCGATGATATTTTGATGGTCACCTCTTCCATCATGAAGGACGTCCAGAACGGTGACCTCGTCTACAAGCCAAACGCTATCAGAACTCTTGCCAGAGTTCTCGATGGTACCACAGTCAACGCCGCTGAGAGACTTCTCAAGAGTGCTATTGTCGACAAGCACCCAACTGTCTCTTCCGCTGCACTTGTCAGTTCATACCACCTCCTCTCTGTCTCCAAGGAAGTCGTCAAGAGATGGACCAGTGAAGTTCAGGAAGCAGTGCTCGCTGTCAAGAATTACCCACCTACTGCTGAGGGATACGTCACCGACTCCTTGCTCACTCAGTATCACGCTCTTGGTTTGTTGTACGAGCTCAGAAACCATGATAAGATGGCCTTGAAGAAGCTCATCCAGCAGTTCTCCAAGAGCTTGAGAAACCCATTGGCTATTGGACAGTTGATCCGTTACTTGAACGAGATCCTCCAGAACGATCCTTCATTGATCCCAACCCTTTTCCCACTGCTCCACGATTGGATGTACGCCAGACACCACTCTGTCAACTTGGAAGCCATCAAAGTAGTGGTATCGTTGCCTGTTACCAACGAGCAGTTCGCCGATGCTGTTCAGAGATTGCAGTTCCTCTTGACATCTCCAAAGACCGTTTCCAGATTTGCTGCTGTTAGAATCCTTAACAGAATCTCCGTAAAGAACCCAGAGAAGATTGCCACCTGTAACTCAGAGTTGGAAGCTTTGATCAACGATCCAAACAGATCAATCGCTACTTACGCCATTACTACTTTGCTCAAGACAGGATCTTCTGACAGCATTGAGAGATTGATCAAGGTCATGTCCAAGTTCATCAACGAGATCTCTGATGAGTTCAAGATTATCATCATCGAGGCTGTCAAGACATTGTCCTTGAAGTTCCCAGAGAACTACCAGGCTATGTTGAGCTTCTTGGTCGATATGCTCAACGATGAAGGTGGATTTGAATTCAAGAACGCCATCGTCGAAGCCATCTTCGACCTCATCCACTTCGTTCCACAATCCCGTGACCTTGCCCTCGGCGATCTCTGTGAATTCATTGAGGACTGTGAGTACTCTGAGTTGGTTGTGAGAATCCTCAACCTTTTGGGTAACGAAGGTCCGAAGACTACCAACCCAACTCTTTTCATCAGACACATTTACAACAGAGTTGTTCTCGAGAACTCAGTGGTTAGATCCGCTGCTGTCGTTGCACTGTCTAAGTTTGCCCTCATTGACGCCAACATCAACAAGTCCGTCAAGATTCTTCTCAAGAGAATTGTGAACGATGTTGATGATGAAGTGAGAGACCGTGCCATCATCTCATTGAAGTTTTTGGAAGGTATCGACCAATCCTCCGTCACTAAGGAACAAGTGGCTGAGTTGACCAAGCCATCACATACATACGACTTGAGTCTCTTGGAGAGCAAGCTCCAAACCTACCTTTCCGGTGACGTTTCCAGCTTCGTTACACCATTCGACATGTCCTCTATTCCTAAGATGACAGAGGATGAGTTCAGAGCTGTGGAGTTGAAGAGAAAGACTAGTAAGTTTGACAAGCAGGAGACCTCTGAGGACAGATTGCCAGCTGTCGACGCCAAGGCTCAGAACGCTGAACTTGCTCAGCAGCAGTACATCCAAGAACTTTCTCAGATCGAGGAGTTCGCATCCTATGGTGCTGTTTTGCACACCTCTGCTGCTGCGGCTCTTACTGAGAAGGATAACGAGATTGTCGTTGAGGCCGTCAAGCACGTCTTTGAGAAGTACATTGTCCTTCAGTACACCATTGAGAACACATTGGACCAGGTTATCTTGGAGAACGTCACACCATTGCCAGATCCAGAGGCTGAAGTGGATGGTGAGTCTTACACAATCACTATCGACTCCCTTGCGCCACATGAGAATGCCAGTGCTTACTACGTCTTTGAGAGACCTGAGGAGCCACAGATCTTCACACTTGGCTTCTCCAACAAGCTTAAATTCATCTCCAAGGAGTGTGATGCTCAGTTGGTTCCATTCGATGATGGATTCGAGGATGAGTATGAGATTGAGCCATTGACAATCACCGCTGGTGACTTCATCGTACCATCGTTCATTGGCAACTTCGATGTGGCCTTTGACGAGTTGACTGTGCAGGCTGAAGGTACATTCCGTATGGAAGCCAGCTCCATCCAGGAGGCAGTTGACCAGATGATTGCCAGTACATCTATGCATCCAGTGGAAGGTAGAGATGTGTTCAACGAGACATCACACACATTGAAGTTGTTCGGTAAGTCTCTTGCTGGTGAGAAGATTGGTGCATTGGTGAAGTTTGTGCACCGTGCCAACACACCTGTGACATTGAAGGCCGTTGTGAAGTCTGATAGCGAGGAACTTTCAGAGGCTGTTCTCGAAGGTATCACAGCTTGATGTGTCATTTTGTTTCTTTCTCTGATATACGTTTTGTAATTTACAATAAAGAGGAAAAGTTCTTTGTGTTTTTTCGAGGGCATAAACGGGATCATTTTATTCATCAGATCATTCATCTTTGATCATAACATAACTATAACATCGTCACAAAGCATTAACCAGGTGTCAGCTCATAAGCTGTAAAATACAAGACAGGAAAAGGGGGAGTGATGGTAGTGCCAAAAGACTCCTGGAGAATCGAAAGTTTGGGAAGTAAAAGGGGGGCATCAAGCGTCATAAGAAAGAGGGGAAAGAAAGCATTATCATCATCACATCTTGTTGAACATGGACATGAGGAACTGGTCGTTAGCGTCAATTCCCATGGCCTTGTCCAGGTTCTCCAGCTCCTCGATGGAGTAGTTCGAGCTGGTGTTGCTCAGAAGATACATCAAGTCATCTGTGCTCTCCTGCTGAGAAGTGGCAGAGACGTCGGTGTTGGCGTTGAAGTTCAAGAGTGATGTGGATTTGAAGGCGTTCACGGTGTTGTTGGAGGACACAGTGGCGTTGGAGTTGAGACTGCTGTAGAAGTCCAAGTCGGTCTGCTATGTGTTCTGGTGGATGTTCATGTTGAGGTCGAACATCTTGTCTGCAGACGAAGAGGAGGTAGCAGAAGAGCCAAACTGTGAGTCAAAGTTGAAGTCAGAGAGGTCCAGCTGGGTATCATACGTTGTCAGTGGATCGACGCTGAATTCTTGATTGACGTTCAAATGATTCAGGTCGACTATATCCTCTGGCGCGTGGAGTTTGTCCAAAGGGTCTGCCTGGTGAAAAAGAGGGGACTCGTGGGACAATCTGGACTTCTTTCTGACATCGAAGTCGAAGTCGAGGTTCTCGGAGATTGGGGTGAAGATGGTGGAGACTGGACTCATCAGGGAGGTGGCAGGTGAGGCGGTGGAGGCCGGGGTGTACACTGAGCTCCAACTTCTCTTAGATGAAGTAGTGGAGTTTGGCGTAGAAGTAGCAGAGCTGCAGCTATCACCGAAGTTGGAGCAGAGGGCAATGTTGTGTTCTGGCTTGATGATGTTCACGGCCCATGTCTTGTTCTTGACGGAGTAGCTCACTCTGAGTCTGAATGGACATCCCTCTTCAGGGGCTGGTCTGATTCTCTTAGTGCCCTTAGCACCTGGGACTTTGGTGACGGAGTTGCGAGGAGCTGTTGGTCTTCTGTGGACGTTCTTGCACTTGAAGACGACCTTGGAAGCGTCCGATCTCTCAATCACCAGGGAGATACCCCTAGGGTCCAACATCTCGTGGAGCCATGGCTTGATGTCGTCACGGTTATCGAAGTCAGGCACCGGGTGGAGAGCCTCGAGAAGCTCCTCGTTGTTGGTGATCTTGTATGCGGAAGGCTTGCGAGTGTATGGCATTGTGGTGCTGTGAAGTGTGAAGAAGTGTGAGGAAAAAGAAAGGGGGTCCCTCAGTTACGCTTGGAGTCAAAGATGTGAGACGAAAGTGACGGGTATATCAACTTTGGACTACTAGCACGGTTCCGTTTGTGGTTGATTGGTGATAGAGAGTGAGATGTGGTTGCAATTGCTCTTCATATAAAACCAAATACTCAGCTTCGACCCAACGCCGGGGCCGAGAGATGGAAAAGATAACTTGAATATATATGGGAGTGCACTTTTCGCGTTGGACGGAGTCATGCGGGAAAATTTTTATCTCAACCATCAGCAGCCAATGAACGAGCGATCGCGGGGACAAACGGGACAAACGAGTATTGGCGGCATTTGGAGCCAATTAACGGTTCCGTACGAAAATTCTGGCCTATGGTGGTTTCTTGGTCGAGTTTGTGGATGAAAGATGTCGTAGGGTAGTATAGAGAGGTCTATAGTCACCTCATACACTTAGTCTTCAGTGTTTTTTGAGAGTCTTCTCCTTCTGGCGATGTCGACTTCATCAGTGATTGATGGATCTGATAACCTTCCGCTCCTCTGTACGACCGAAGACGGTCCCTGAGCGCGCTAGTGGACAAGTCACAAAACAAACGGTTTTGGCACGGGGTAGCGAAATGTCCCAAGAGCCCGCCCTGAGATTCGCTGAAACAATATGGGGCTTGAAATGTCTCGTTTTCCCCCTAACCCCTCCAGAACGTTGTTTGTATGGCTAGAATTGAACTTGGCACAAAAAAGAACTGGAAGCGGTCATGGCCAAGTCGACCCGCGTCGCTGTTTTGAGCCATCGTTGGTGGCTGGACTCAGCTACAGTATAGCGTACAGAGAAGATGTCATCTTGACGAATGGCATATATACTATAAACGAAGCGAAATCATTCGACCTCTGCTGATCTTTGTTGGGAACAACGTGTGTAGCTACAGCAACTAGCGGTGCTCCTATGTGTCACATCTCAACAAGAAGCAGAGATGGTGGCACGATCTCAAGGAGTCAGCTACTATAGCTTCAAAAACTGCTAAACTCCTAGACTTCCCCATAGTAGACTCTTCGATGCCGCTTCTAGCCAACTGATGCTGCCCAGCCGTGCTTTTTTCACTCGAGTTTGGCACAAAAGGGGATATTGTGTAGCTCGAGAGGCACTTCCCAGTTTGTCCAACCGTTTGTCCACACGCACGACTTCTGGTTGGTCGAGCTCTCACCTCTCATACAGTGAAAAGAACTGACCGAGTTTTCTTTTTTGCCGGCCAAGGATTAAAGATTCAAGAAGATGTGTAGGTAGTAACCAAGACTGTCCTAGGTTCCTAAATTGCTAGTGGCTATGAATCTATGATGGAATATGACACATCGATGATGATCACACCAACGCGGTAGTAATTCGAGGAGATGCGCCAGAGTATACTTCTCCGGAACCGGAGTACACTCTTCGAGCATAAACCTCACTACTACCTACCTAAAGTCTTCTATTGAACAGTCACTATACAGACATTTCGAGTATGGTAGCCTGTGCTGATAACGATACCCGACTGCTTTATCAATAGATCCAGTTAACTTGACTATCTGCTGAAATTGCTTCTCGATTTCATCTCTTTGTTCTTTCGACTCTCGACTCTCGAGCGCTGTTGCAATATTCCCGTAGGAATAAAGTTACTGATCGTTTAGATAACTTTGATCAGGGACAAGCGGTGTGGTGCGAACCAGTCTTCAAATTAAGATTTGTCCGAAGCTCAGGAGTCAGCTTGACTCACAAATCACCGCTCTTCGCGGAATGTCGGAGCGATGACTATACTAGCAAAACAACCGAGTCCCGACGATCCGACCTCGCAAAAGTCGCTAAAATCTTGGAGTGGGAAAGAGATACCTCGGGGATTCTTATTGGTATCTCCTTGAGACTAGTAGAGTGCTGAAGACTATGGCTTGTAACTACAGATTGATTGATAAAGGTTGAAGTCTACTGTGTGCTATAGCTAGAGTGCGATTTTCTTTGGTAGTAACAGGACCACAGGCTCGATCGTAGCCAAATATCCCAGATCGACTCTCTTATATAGCTGAGCATCAGCATCTCGTCATCCTAAATCATGTTCGTCTTTTCCAGTCCAAAATAATCGGTTCAATCCACTACCCCCTGAATATGACAACCAATCTCCCCAGAAATACACTACTAACTAGTGCTGAGTGCACTGGTCTACAGACTACAACCTAGCGGCGTTAGTAGCACGGTCCTTAATCCTGCCTACGTATAGAGCTCCCACAAACGCGTCGCCAAAGCTATACCCATGCGCGTTTTCATGTCAAAGACGAACGCGTTCTATCAAATGGATCTCTTAAAATCAATTGACAATGAGGAATATCTCTAGAAAGGTATCATATATACTATCGAGTAGTAAATTCTCTCCCCGTGTATTTGTCATATAGAATCATGTCTTTAGAGGCTATGGTTTTACCCCCCAGATCCCTCTCTGCCCTACTGTCTCTGATACCCTGATGAAAAACGCGTCTGCCAAACCAGATGTTGCCCCGTGCCAAAAGGTAAACAAACGCGCTCGAACAAGAAGTGTTGAAAGTAAGGTAGCGCCTCGCGTAGACAGAGAGTACAAGCCTGAAAAACCAAAAATTGATGTTTGGTAGTTTCAAGTTCTGGTTCGTCTTCAGCAACTCCAACTCACACTTCACTTCAATCAACCTTAAAGAAACCACAACCATTCAAGGAGACCATCCTGAATTTGAAACACCGCATCTACCATCTCCCCTTCCGCTCCCATTTCCATAATTCAAGCGCTCCATCATTCATCTTCATTCCTGTTTACTTCCAACCATCAACCTATTGAACGCGCCATATACACCAACAATACAGGGCGCTAAGCAACCATGAGAGCCTACCATATGCCATCTCTTCCGGAGATCCCAATGGACCACTTCCAGGAGAACAACGACCTCTCAGACACCGCTCAGATGAAACTCAAAGTGCTCTACGCGGTTGATGCCCAGACAAACTTCTTAGCAAGATCACCGCATCCAGTGAAGGTCAAGACGGTGAGGATCCCCATCCCGGGCTAGCGTGATATCATCACTTTGGGTGCTGTTCCTTTGAAAGAAGTCATCTATCCTGTTATGCAATCCAGTCCGGAACTCTTTGCCAACCCTTCAATCGACTACTCGGTGTATGTGAAGGATGTCTCTGAAGAAGACGAGCCGTTTGTCGGTCAGGGTTTCGTGTCCTCGATCTTGGGACAACAGAGATTTGACGATGAGGTACTCGTTCCAGGAAGAGTCTGTTCAAGTTTTGCATCGTTGTTGAACAAGTCCCCCGCTGAGATCTTGGAAGTACGACTCAAGTTGTCGAAAGTCGATAAGCCAGTGCCTCAGCAGCAACAACAACCACAGCACCAGCAGCACCAGCAGCACCAGCAGCAGCAGACACAGACACAGCACCAGTACCAGAACACATAGGAGTCACACAACAAGGCTGAGTCCATCCCATCATCTACATCGGGAACGAGGTCGCGTCGTTCGTCTGTTGCAAAGCCTGCATCCAAACGTACCCATCAAACCATGATCAATGAAGAAAATGACAATAAGTTTGTCCACCCAACCACAATCCAGAGAAAGCAAACCAGAGTTGTTAACCCAGCACCTGCTCCAAAGGCCGCACGTACCCAGTCATTGCCCGTATTTGACATCTCACCAATTGCAAGATTCCCACCACAATCCATTGCTCGTCGTATCTACATGGCAGACAAGCAGAACACAACTTTCAACACAAACACTAATACCAAAGTTGGTTCATATGGATACACATTGGAGCAGAAACCTTCTTCGCATTTCAGTCCTGCTATTCCTGTTGTCTCAAGGCCATCTACAACCTCTACAACTCCTACATCACAGGAAACACAACAACAAAACAGAACCACAACGGTTTCCACATAGAGAGAGGATGACTCCTCCCAGCCACCAGTGTGTTTCCATTGTCACACAAGTGAATCTAGAAGTTGGAGATGGAACAACATTGGAGACGAGTCACAACGGGGTATGATGTGTTACCAGTGTTTCAACTACTTGACCACCAGAGGTGTAATGAGGCCAGAGAGGTTATTCAAGAAGCAGACCAGCAACAAGAAGAAGAACACTGTTAGATCTACCGTTCAGGCTTCGTCGTCGCCTGTGAGCTCAGGAACTGAAACGGTGCCCACTACCACACCAGGCAACACAACGGCTAACATGATCAAGTCCACAATGAAGACCGGATTGACACCATTCTACACCAACTCTTCTGATCCAGTGGATATCGATGAGATGATAAACAGTGATTTGGATTTCAACTTGGGTCCAATGACGGATATTGATCCATTCCCTCAGCCTTCAAGATTGGCTGAAGACAAGGAGAACGTCCCACCACCACCACCAC
>JAKVQR010000337.1:0-11019 GCA_030462915.1 Petasospora meyerae | reverse complement strand
ACAACAACAACAACAACAACAACAACAACAACACCCAGCATCCTCAGCAGTCCCACAACAACTACAATACAACAACAACACAGTGAGACGTGCCTCAAGACAAACGTCGTTTGAGAAGATGCTAGTGAAGTCGTTCAGTGGAGTGCCCCCAACTGCAGGCCAGAGCGGTGCGATGACTCCAAGTTCATGGATGGTTGATTTGTACGACGACAACACAGAGCCAACACCCAAGGATGGTGAGAACGGAAGCAACAATGTGACACCAAGGGATACCCCAAGAGACATGACCACTTGTAACACACTGCCGTGTAACGAGGACTCTCCGGAAGACATGAGATCCAACAACTACAACCAACCTCAAAAGGTCACCACCGATATCAATAACAACAACAACATCACCATGCCATCTTCACCTATGATGGAGGAGTCAAGAATCGGTACCTCACCAACCAACTCCATGGGACACTCGGATTGGAACCAGAGTGATAAGACCGGTTTGAGTTCCCAGGCTAATGATCTTCCACCAAAGGCCAGCTTCCAGCATGACCCAACGATCGGTACTAATTACAGCAACGTCCACTGATCGCTTTTATTTAAGTATTCGCATTTTATTGTCCAGATGATTTATAGAAATGGCAATTGGAAGTTACATATGACGTAGTATGATGACCCGCGATTGTTACGCTCGCTCTACCTATTTTTGTTTCTACCACGTTGACGAGATGGACGATCTGCGGTGGAGACTGGGAGAGGCTTCGGAGAAATCGAGGAAGACATACCAAGTGGTGTTCACTTGGAGTGGAAAAAAGTGGACTTGAGCGAACACTTCTATCTTCAATTCAAAAAAACATATAGAAGAGCAGGATGGTGGATCTCGGTACTGCTCTCTACTACACGGCAGGAGCGCTTGTTGTACTGTTCATAGCGGTAAGTTCTGGTCTTTCGAAAGAGACAATGGGGAAAGGGTCAACTTGAACATCACTAACAACAACACCACTGGGATCAGGTTTACGCCGCTGTGGTCTTATTTTCACACTCGCCTCGTGCACCAATGGACTCTGAGAAGATGTACCTTACTACTACAGAAAAGGGCGCCGATCCAGAGCTCAAGCCGCTGCCCGAAAGAGGTCTACTCAAGGAGGTCGATGACATCCAGCTATCAGTGGTCATTCCATGTTACAACGAGACATCGAGGTTGAAATTTGGACTTGACGATGCAGTGTCACACTTGAAATCGCAGTACGGTGACTCGTGGGAGATCTTGATTGTGGATGACGGTTCCAAAGACGGCACAACACAGTACGCCCTTGACCTCGCCGTCACATAGTACAGTCTGAAACCGGGCCAGATGAGAGTGGTGCAATTGGCCAAGAACAGAGGAAAGGGCGGTGCAGTGACCCATGGGATGCAACATATCAGGGGAAAGTACGGAATCTTCGCAGATGCAGACGGAGCCTCCAAGTTCAGTGACGTGGACAAACTCATAAAGTCCATCAGCGAGTACGGCGAGAAGCCGGCGGTGGCGATTGGGTCCAGAGCACACATGGTGAAGTCCGACGCCGTGGTGAAGAGATCATTCATCAGAAACTTCCTGATGTACTGCTTGCACACGCTGGTGTTTGTGTTCGGTATCAGAGACATCAAGGACACGCAGTGTGGATTCAAGCTGTTCAACAGAAGCGCCATTGCGCAGATCTTCCCCTACATGCACACAGAAGGCTGGATCTTCGACGTGGAGATCCTCATCATTGCCATCAGAAAACAGATACCGATAAAGGAGATCGCAATCTCATGGCACGAAGTTGGTGGTTCCAAGATCGACTTGGCTAGAGACAGCATCAACATGGCTATCGACCTGGTGGTGACGAGACTCGCATACATCTTGGGCGTCTACAAGGACAGTTGAATCAGCATCTGCTATGTATAGTAGAAAGGTATACACACACACAGCTTCACTTGGGCACCGGCTTTGTAACCTCTCTGTTGATGATTCTGGCATTGTCCATGAGCGTCTCTCCCAGCTCTTCGAAGGTGAACTGGTCCTCATCTAGTCTGTCAAATGCCTCCAACAGCTTCTGCATGTCGATCTCCAACTCCAGCTCATGGGACTCAGTAGCATCACGGGCCTTCTCTCTGCTCACCACGTTGGTCATGTCAATCCTTGTAGCGGTGGCAGCGTGGAAGAAGGACGTTCTCTTCTTGTGTCTCTCACTCTCAGGCGTACGGTTCTCAAATCTCTCTGGGTTCTCATCCACGGGCATTTCCAACGACATCGTCAGTCTGTAATCGAACATCAAGTCCGGGGAATGGACGTACAAACTTCCCATCTTGACCTTCTGGATCTTATCGACGATTCTGTTCGTGCTCTTATCCGTGGTGAGTCTGATGAAGCGTGGCATCTGTCCTCCAGCGGCCTCTCTATAGCTTCGATCGATCTGGTCCGTTCTCAGAGTCTTGTACTAGTCCTTGTGCAACTTCGTCAATCCCGTAACGTACTTCTTGACACGGTCAAAATGCTCCTTCTCCATCCCGGGATTGTAGAAACAATCCAACATGAACCCATCATCCACAATACTCTCGTTCTTCACAGGCACAAGGATTCTGCGATCTGTGGCCTTGTGCCAAATACGACCGAACTTCACCTCCAACTCCAGGAAACGACGTTTATCCTTGGGAACATTGGCAATCTGCGCATACACCCAATTGGTGACTCTTCTTGTGAAGTCGTTGTATGGCTTCACACCTGTGATGGAGTACTCTCTTTCGACGTTGTCCGCTCCTCTAGCGGTGGCTCTGGTGACTTGTCCACTGGAGACATGAGCGGCTCTTCCCTATGGAATCCACTTCTGTGCCCAAATTGGTGGTTTCTGGTAACGTCTAGGTTTCCCACCTTGGCTTGGAGTAGCTTCTTCTTCGTTGGTACCCTTCTCTATCGTTTCCAATTTGCTCAACTCGTCGTCAATGTGTTTCTTTCCGGTACCGTTGTCGGTCTTGGTAGTCTTAGGTGTTGGATTTGTCTCTGTCTTCTCTGTTGCCACTGGAGCTACTGTCTCGGACACCGGTGTGATCTTATCAATTGTCTTCTTCGTCACCACTGGAGAATTTGTGCCACTGGTACTCAATCTTCTAGCGATGCTTGGAGTTTCCTTCCCGTCAACGTCCACATCGATCTCATTGGTCAACGAAGTTATCGAGCTTCTGGACTTGATGTCGTTTGTATCATGCACAGGTGGTTCTGGGATTGTCGCTTTTGGTAACACCGGTGAGTCATTGGTCTGTTGTGTTGGAGAAGAGCTGTTGATGTTGTTGTTGTTCGCTTCTCCTTCGTCGTTGTTCAACATGTCCGAGATGGAGGAGTACCGTTTCTTGAGTTCCGGTTTCTCAATCTCATCCGTCTCCGGTTTCGGTTGGGAAGACGATAGAAGGTTCTTCAAGTCCATCCTGGAGTCTGGGTTTCTTAGTCTAGATCTTTGGTGTGGTTTTGTTGAATGAAAGACCCGTCTACGTCTTTTGATGCTATGACAACGTTATTTTCTTCGGCTTTTGATGACTCGAGGTGGTTTGTGGTTATGAGCACTTTTGATGGGCTGCTGTAGTTATCCCTATCAAACACCATCGTATGATGCGGTATCTCGAGATTAAATGTATCAGGATGTAGGTTGAATTTTCCAGATCTCATAATCCTATTTTCGTATTCGTTATTCGAGTATCTTTGGTGAATGAACACTCGATTAAGGAGACTTTACATGATGAAGTACCTTCAACAAACGTTTTCGCGCACAGATCTCGAGATGGATCTCTACACTCTACAGATCATACTTCAGGATATAGTGCCACAATCGGGTAGAGATACAATTGGATGCATTCGTGATATGTATAAATACTCAGGTTCAATGATTGAACCCAGTGGTAACCATGAAAGATAAACTGTACAGACTTGAACAGCCATCAACAATCAACAATCTATTATGATTGATACGGAACTGAAACAACAACATGAGCATTATTTTTACTCCTTACTTGTATGGGTTTGGGGATGCAACCCTCAAACCAGTAGCAGGGTTAACAATCTCCAAGACCTTCTTTGCTCTAGGAGTAACACCTCCTGGGGATGCATGCTCACTGATATCCCGTTTCTGTATTGGAGACATCGTGGTAGCATTCAGAGTAGTTGGTGACACGGTAGGTGAAAACGTTGAAGAGGTGTATGGATTGAACTTGTGGTGTGTGAAGTTGTTGTTGTTGCCGTTGTTGCCGTTGTTGTTCGATTGTAGTGTGATCTCGGGACAGAACTCCATGTCGTCCTCTTGGTCAAACCCTTTCTGTGCGTTCAAGCGGGCTCTATTGGAATACAAGGATGCAAAGTTGAGGTTTGGTGAAAGGTTTGTCACGCGAGGTGTTGGGTAGACGTTCCCCATGGCTTGTGTTGTTTGTCCCCTCGTGCTGAGGTTCAAGTTGTTGTACACCTGTTGTTGTTGATTGAGAATGGCCGTAGCTGCCAAAGGTGACTGGTTGTACATGTATCCGTTACCAAGTTTGTGTTGCTGCTGCTGCTGTTGTGGCTGTTGTAACTGTGGCTGTTGCTGTGGTGGATAGCCCATGGAAGCAGAGGCAAAGTCATGGCCCATATTGGACTGCTGTTGTTGGCTAGGTAGCATTGTAGGCAGTGGCGAATCCCAAGTTGTGGTGTTATGACAGAGAGGTAAATCGAGGTGGAATCTTCAAAGTCGAATGTGGTCCAAACTCAAACTCAGAAAAGGTAGAAGAACAGTGTCAAAGCTGGACGTTGTGTGTGGAAAAAAAGGCTCTAGGATCCTGTCAAAGTTGAATCTCTGCCGATTTGCTGTAGATTGGATAGGAGGGTAAACAGCGGATTTGCGCGATTTCAGATGTTGGGTGTGGGGAGATACAGAAGTTAGCGGTGGATGGAAGTTGTGAGTCTCTCTATACGTTGTGGAAGTTGATCGTATGAAGCTTGTGGGTTGTAGTGAATACCAGAAAGGTCTCGTGGTTTGGAGTATGAATTCAGTAGGCTGGCTGTGTAAAAGTGGAGTCACAGGGTCACCACAGCAGCTATCTGTCGGAAGTAGGCGACTGGAACTGGAACTCCGCCAGCAAATCAGGGACGAGAAACGCACAGTAAAAAAGAAAAAAAAAAGAAAAAAAAACATCATTAGACTTCCCACTTGGGATATCTCTATTAAATCACACCTTATGAAAAGTTTGGCTATACAGATCTCACACTCAACTGTTACTCATATTAAACTTGTCATCAATTATGCGGCATGCCATCGTAAACGTATAAACGAAACCCAAAAGAGGGATCATCAAACCATGTTCGCTATCGAAGGTAACTTCACCTTCCCTTCCGTGGTAGTAGTGGTAGACTGTGTTGTACTGGAAGATTCATCATCCACACCACCATCGTTCAACAAGTTTGCAATCTTCACCTTATTATCTGGCTTCTCTGCTGTGTCCTTTTCGGCCTCCTTTGGTGGAATGGAAGGTGAAGGGATCCAAGTGTTTGTGTTTGAAGGTGTATTGGAAGACGGTGATTGATGGGACCCGTTGTTATTGCTGCTACTGCTGTTCAACACGTTGTTCAACCAACTTCTTCTCTTGTGTCCACCACTATCACGCACATGATCACTATGCATAGAGGATCTCTTATCGTAGGCACTCCCAAATGTGGTATTTGTCGGTGTCATCAATGTATCGAATTGGTTGTTGATCGGTGTGTTCAATGCAGATGGAGCAGAAGATCCGAAACTGGAGTTGTACGGGGTAACCAATCCATCAGCGTGATGAGCATAGGAGTTCTGTGAAGGGTGTGGTAGGAATTGATAACCTGGTAAAGCGGAGATCGGTTGTGAATGTTGGTAAGAGACAGGGCTGAGGGCAAATCCAGAACTAGCTGATTGCGGTGTAGGCACGGTGAATGGTGCATCGTTATACACAGATTTGGCAGCCGGTATATCCAAAGGACGAGGACGATGCTTCGACTTGAAAGAGGATGGTCTCAACAAGGTGTGTGCACCGGGTAGGTTCTCGCCCTGTTGTTGTGTAGATGCATCTTGGACAGGTAGTCTGGGCAATGGTTTGTTTTGTAAATCCTGTGGTACGGGTGGTGTTCCTCCATGGGGCAGGTTGTGCTATGTGACTTCAATCATTGGCTGTGTTTGTGGTAACTATGGTGGTGGTGGTGGTGGTGGCGGCGGTTGCACTTGAGAGTAGAGTGGGTATGGGTTGTTGAAGTCCGGAGGGGCATGTTGCGGTACAGAGATCAACTGCGGTGGTGGTGGTTGATTTGGATGATAGTGCGGTGTCAAGTAGTGGGTCTACTGTGATGGCATGTAGCTACTCACAGGACTTCTCGGTAGAGACTTGATGGCGGTGCCTTGGAATCCAGCGTGTGGGTCATACGCGTGAACTGTCTGCTTGTGTTGTCTCAAGTTGTCCAGACGTGAAAACTTTCTGGAACAGTGGTTACACTCGAAGGGCCGTTCACCGGTGTGCTTTCTGATGTGTCTTGCAAGGTGCTCTGAGCGTGTGAAGGTCATGTTGCAATCGGGAAAGCCCTTGCACTGGAATGTTCTTCCCTTGGGCTTCTTCCTTGACGCCTTCTGGGCAGACATGCTGACGATGATATCTGATGGGTAGGACATGTCAACTGGACGAGATGGGTGTAATCTTCAATCTCAGATAAGTACTGTCCAATGGATTGATGGAAGGGGAATTGAAAGCTCCTTCCACGCGGGCTTGCTGCTTCTCAAGTACTAGCCTTCTGGAGGCAAACCGGTGGTGTTTGTTGTTCAAAGGCGAAAAGCTGAACGTCCAGCGCAGAACTTGGTGAGCTGTAGCGGGACTGGAGGTGTTGATAAGGAAGTTGTGGAGGGAAGCGCCAGTGGGAAGGATCGTCGGTCCCCAACTTCTATTTACAGACAAAGGTGGATCCAGAGCCGCCAGACGGTGTGGAGAGCTGGAATGTGTATCGATGGGGTATGAGGTCCGCCGGAAAGAGAGGAGGAGGGTGGGCGTGGAGTTGATGTGTGCACCGAGCTGTAAATGGGCGGTGGTGGGTGCTGTCTGCTGGAGGGGAGAGTAGGCTAGCCCTTGTGGGGAGTGGGTGGGTCAACGTTGGGACTCAAAATTTGTTTCTCTGCGAGGTTGTGTGTTGTGTTTTTTTCTTTGCTCGTACGGAGGAGAACCCGGCCTTTAAAAATAGGATGTGTGGGTCACTGGGCGCGCGCGTCCCTCTCTCCTGAACATCGAAGAGGAACCTGCAGCCTTCCAAACTGGACGCTCGCTTCTCCGTACGCTTTTCTCAGACCACGCCAGATAACGGGAGATACAGTGGGGCATCTCAGGTGTGCTCGGGTGGGGTGCTACACTGTGTAATCTGTATTGATATTGTCATCTTACTCCCCTGGCCCTGCCCCCATCGGTCTCTGGGGTCCAACAGCAATTGTTCTAGAGAAACTTTATTATCGCTCGGATACTACAGGAAGCCACCCCTACCTGACCGAAACTAAGGAGAAACTGCCCCCCTCCAGGTACACTTCACGCGCCTTGGCGTACTCTTTCTCGCCTCTGACACGTCCACGCATATCGGACGCGCAGCTCCAATCTTCGCACTGGCCTCCGGACACATTCAGGAACAACAAGGTCCAAGGAACAGCACCATCACCAGCACCGTCATCGAGATATGGACGAGATCCAGCGACATTTGGGGGAAAGGAGAGACTTTTTTGAAGAGGTAGCTGATGACAACCGCTATCTAAATTGTATCTTACGGCAATGTCCAGTTTTGACTTCTTAAGTTCTTAACAACATGTGCATATATCGGACATGTAAACCTCTGATCCCTGCAACGGTTGTGTAATTTCTTTTTCTTATGGTGTTGGAACATCACCACGACATTCTACGTATGAACAGGATATCCAACTACGAGTCTAGCTCGGGAGTCAGTGCTACTGTGTGCATTTGTAGCATAAGAACACGCTAGTGCCATCCTTTAAATAGCAACAAATAAATCATCAACACTCAAGTGACAAAAATAGCCTTCACGATCCTCCAGTAAGGAGCAAGAGAGATGTCTATCACCACCCGGGTTCGCCGCTCGACTCGAGAAAGATAGTTTCACAAGTCAATATGAGTAAAACTATTTATAGTTGTGGACGTTGGCATGGGTGTGGCTTGAGTTTGAAATTCAGTGATATAAGCCCTCTCTACCCCCTATCTGTCGGAGTGGGATAGGTTATAGTGACATAGTCTGAACTTCAAAATTAGTGCTTATCAGTTACCATCGCTCCCAGCTGGACCACGTGCGTACAGGGTATCGATTTTGAAACTGACGGCCAAACGCCGTTTTGTGATGTTATTAGTTACCATAACTTCAATCCAATCTCCTTTTAAACCCCCTTTAAACATGCTGAATTGCCTCAAAACCTGAAACGTTGCTTAGGCCGTACTATCATGAAGATCTGCTGGACTTTCAGGTTTCAACGTTCACCCGGAACTTGGAAGCCACATCCACGATCAAAATATGTACTGTCATGCGGACAGCGTTACTCATCATGTATAATCCAGCGAATGGTAGCGCTATTCATGTATGATTCGGTAAAACTAAAGTTGAGGTACGCCAAAAAGCTGTTACTTACAGACTCCAGAAATCCACTGAACAACTATTGACGACCTTTCAACTAATTAATGTAAACACAATGATAAGAAGGTTATTGAAATTTGAGATAATGCGTATACAGACAGACGCCTTTTGATCTGAGAAAATAGATATCTCCTCTCTGCAAAAACAAGGAAGACATGCCCAAGAACTCTCAAGTATCTGATTTTCATCCAAAATACGAACTCAGAACTGCTCGAATTTCACCACTGTTCATATTTAGGGATTTGTGTCTAGGAACGTATCAACCATCCTTCTAGAAAGAACATTCGACAATTTCAGCACTGACCAGGTGACAGGTCCGTAGTACGTACACTATCTGCAACAATGGTTTCAGAATTTAAAGTTTAAACCCAAAACTCAAAAGCACAAACTGAAATTAGACATCCGATAGTTATTAGTGAGTGCTAGTGGGGGGCCGGGGTACTAAAATAAAACACGCTGTAGGTCTGTCGTACCCTTGGTCCACTTCGATTAATCGTTTTACTGCATTCATTTGAGTTTGAGCGGCTCCTGGGATATCGTGTTGCAGACCTCTGATTTGTTATCACCATCATAGCTAAGTTACGACGCCCCTGTTCATGGTTTCATGGCCATATTGCACATCTACGTGTTTACTTCAATACTCCATCACACTGTCGATTCGACATCCTCGCATGCGGTTAGTAGTATCAAATGTCACTGTCCAAGATCCAAACCTCTTTCCCACACAAACGATGCTTTAGTATTTACCGTACCTATCGCCGTTCAGCCTTAACTATTCATATCTAGGACCCACAAGATCAACTACCATGCAAAGGTACCTCAATACGTCTCCCTTGCGTGGGCAGCCGGAAATTGATGCATGATGGTGCATGATCGTATGGTACGTACGTACGTAACAAAGCGGGTCCCAGGATAAGGCCCAAATCCAGTCCCATTTCAGGTCCCATATTATGAAGACGTAGTGAAGACTAGTTCAACAAAATATCAGGCCATTCAGATAAATTCACTTATTTCTCCAATATGTTCTTGATTTCGGGGCAAGGGTTGTGCGCCAGCCATCACTACACTATGAAACAACAGGACTTCGGAGACATCGTATCGAATAGTTTCACGGTTCACCCCAGGAGTCATCTTTGTTCATGGGTTCTACAACAGATTTATTTGCTGATATCTTTACACTAGTGTCTAGTATAAAGCTTTGTTGTGGTTAGTCTTATATCAAATCAGACAGTAGCAGGTTAGACGAGGGCACCAACAGATGATCAATAGATCTCCAGATAGCTGTACCAATCATTTTAACATCTAGATTCGATCGAACATCTATATATTCGGAGCTTCATGATAAAGATACGAAATCGTTCTACTGAAATACCAAAACCCTTCGACATTACGTCAGTCAGATATCTGCTGGCTGTGTTCATCTTTTATAGTAGACTCTACTCAGCGGCAGAGTCGATAACGGGTGCTGAGATTCAGCTACAAGGCAACTTTCACCACATAGCTCCAACCGGCCAATAGCACGACAGATATCACATTTATTTGAGATCTCGCAATTATTTGCTAGCAGCGTTGATGGATATTAAAGGTCTCTTTATCAAAGATCAATATGACAGCGTGTCTCGCCGGCTCGAGATTCAAGAGCAGGAGTATCGTACACTAGGGCCGTATGAATACAACCATAAATCGTTCTGAGCCGAAGTTAATGCTATACCGTATTTTAAGAAGTACAAACACGGCACCAGGTGTTCGTATAAGTACTCTTAACATATAGTAACTGCGCTTTGTGGTAACTTTGCTGGGCTCAGGGCTGCCTGCGGAATCTCATCAAATCTCGCTGAACAACGCTCATGACGTCATTGGCCGTCCCTGTCCGACAAGGGTAGACAACACATCAGTGCATCACCCTTGCACCTTAGGGTACATCAGATCACCAATTATAACATCCTTACCTTACGAACACTGAGCCATAGCAGTTGATATAGGGAAAACACAACATTCTGCCTGAAATCTCCCCTAAAATTTGATTTAGGATTATCTAAAAGCCTGTTATGCATGCTTAATTTGATACACGGGAATATTTGATGAAAATCAAGATTGAAATGTTCATTTACGACAGATCAGAAAGTAAACTTTCAAGAAGTAAAGTCAAGTTTTTGGGTAAAACGCCAATTTGGGGGGAATTCAAGTGTGCTTGAACCACTTTATATGTGTAAGTGAACATAGATTAAAAAGTTCTGTATAGTATACAAAGTGAAAGAGTCATTTAGTAAAGCTTGATATGAATTTATAGAAGATTTCAAGAATTATGCTTACCTAAGCTGATCACAAACACACAAATGCGCGCTCTCGACACA
>JAKVQR010000336.1:0-21601 GCA_030462915.1 Petasospora meyerae | reverse complement strand
AATTTATACACAGATATACCAGCTTCAAGTTCCCAAAACACCATGAGTGCATTTCATTCTCCGCTAACTCCTGTGCGAGTGTGCCTCACTGTTACTCTTCTATGTACCAGCTATCTTTCTGCGTTTCACACTGACCAATCATCATCTCAAATACCAAATATCATTGTTTCACGTGTCAAGAATCTTATAGAGCAACGCGAGATGTATCAAGATTAACAGCCATTGTCACTTGAGTAGTCCATCCATGCGCCTACCTCCCCACCTCCCATACAGCTGCGAACTAATTAATGACAATTAATAAGCTTTTCTACGAATCTCTCAAGTCCCAAGTTCATATCAATACGTTGTATAAATATCTCTCGTCGAACTGTCCGTAGCTCCAAATGTTTCAGTTTATCTGGCTAACATTGAGGACTGAAGTTCTCACTATGGTGCTACATATTCCAACGAAACAACAATTATTCAAGAGCCGTTGAACAAGAAGTGACATCTACATACCAATATATCCTCATTCTCCACTCAGATTGTTCTCAATTTACTCATCGAGCAACCCAATGGGAACTCGAATGAGCTCAAGCTGCCATTCATCAAATGAATATCCTTACTGAGACTGTTCTCCGAATCACCAATAAGCTGTCCACCAATTACCACAACTCTGGAATTACTTTGAGTGACTGTTCCCCCAATGTTACTCAGTCTGTTCATGGCGTTCTCTCTGCCTTTTAAAGGAACCACCAACTCATGGTAAACCTTCTGTGTCAACCATCTGGACCGTTGCATATCGAAGCAGAGAATCTCAAAGAAGAGATCAGATGTGTTACCAGAGTTGGGAAGTGTTTCCACGATCTTCAGGTCTTCTTCGTTGGACACGTCATAGAGAATCTTTCCAGACTCGCGATGAACATCGGTACCAGAAGCACCACAAACAGGAACCAGGTACTTATCGAGGGAAACCACATAGTGGCCTGCACATTTCATCTCAACTGATGGATACTCACCAAAGTATGCCTGTGTCTTTGTCCATGAAGAAGTTGTGATGTTGAACATCCAGACGTCACCGAAGACGGTTTTACCGTCAGTTCCTCCATGGTACACAATCGAGGACTCATAGGTATCACAAGCATGGAAAGCCCTGGCAGGTGGTGGGAGTCCTGACTTTGCAGACACTGGGGTTGCAAGAACAATGTCACCAAACTCAACGTATCCATTCTCCCCCTCATAGACAGGAGATACTTCTAGCTTCCATAAGTCACGAATAGCCTCATAAGTCTGCTTGTCATCATTGAATCGGTAGCCTCCCATGATGTAGATGGTTGCTGGAAGTGTACCATTGTTGACAGATGTAGAGGTGTGTCCAAATCTTGGAACAGTGATGGGGTACTTGGTGGTGGAGTTTGGGTAAGCTGTCAAATCAAACCTCTTAAAAACGTTGGTGCAGGTGTCGAGGATGTAACCACAATTGTTGAGAACAGTTGTCTTCTCTATCAGAAACTTCCCATCTTCCTTTATCACTCTGTTCTTGATCTCAAAACCACCGTAGTAGAAAATGTGACGCTTGGTGATTCGGCTAGCAGACATGCATAGCAAAGGTGGCGGGACATCGCCTGAGACGTCTACTCTCTTCACCCTGTTTGTGATGGAAGAGACAACATAAAGGGCATAGTTGGGTATGACAAGAGGATGATTGAGTAACGCTGAATCAATTGGATGAGGAAGTTCTAGTCCCTTTGTGATAACGAACTTGCTGTGGTCAATGATATTGGTGGTGTAGTTGTCGTGAAGTGTCATGCACCCACCCATAATGTAGATCTCACCATCAATGTCACTAGCTGAGTGGTAGGAGAAGATAGGTAATGGGTGCTCTCCAAGAGTTGGCGTCGAGTAGTAATAGTTGATGAACGCTTCGCTGTTGAGTGGTGAGCCGTAGGTCATCCGCTGTGTTTCGACACCTCCTTTCTCCATGAGCTTCTTGAGAGACTCTGGAAGGATGTCTTGTAGCTGCTCGGTGTGAGATAGAGGGTTCCACAACTTGTGGGTCTCTTCATATGGGAGATTACGGCTGCCTGGGAAGTAATTGTTCAAGGAAAACGAGTCAGCTTGGTTGTCTGCAGCGGCATTGTAGTAATCTTCAACGATCTTATGAACTGCGAGCCCTTCGAGTGCGGAGCATTTTGGGGTGGATGAGGAATATACTCCAAGAAACTCAACTGGTTTTCTGCTTTTGTTAATCATGGTATCCCTTGGTGCTTCAGGATTCGAATACAGTGATACACTGCCAGGCGGAGGTTTGACAGGTTAATGACGGGTCTTTTTTTCTTTGAAGGGATGCGAGCAAGCAGCACGGCAGCAGTTCGTTCATGCACTAGTCGCCAATCACAGTAGCCAGCGCGACAAGCAAATTTCACTTGAAACTGATTATGACTACGATGGACACTTGATAGCGCGGTACGGGAGTCGGGACCAATACGAAGCGAGATTTCAGGGATGACTATAAACCAGGCTCATCAGGATCAAAAGCTGAGCCGAATCAATTAGCATTGGCACTATCCACTCACATCTTCATTCTTAGCATCTGTTGCAATGTCCACCACTGTTGAAATGTTAGTATACGCCGTAGAACACAGTTGAAATAATAGCACTCACTTTCTGGGACTTCTCCTTTATCCTGTTCGAAATCTGGTAAGCTCTTTGCAACTTTCTTGAAGAGGTTCTTCACATTGTATCCAAGTTTGGTGCTTGTCTCGATGAATATCTGACATCCGAGATCCTTGGCTTTCTTCTCACCATCCTCTATTGAAACCTGTCTTGAGTCCACCAAGTCGTTTTTGTTGCCAACTAGGCAAAGAATCACATTGTCGCCCCTCTCTGTTTTCACATCTTCGATCCACTTATTTACAGCATCAAATGACTTTTTCGACGTTGTGTCGTATACGATAACTGCAACGTGTGAATCTCTGATATACGAAGGGATCAATGATCTGAATCTCTCTTGACCAGCAGTGTCCCATAGCTGCAGTCTCACAGTCTTGTCATCAAGGTACATTGTTTTGGATAGGAAATCAATGCCAATCGTGGCCTATTTCGAAGGTTAGCAGACATTTTCAATGACTTCAACAAAACAGGAATCAAACTCACGGCATAATTGTCATCAAATGTGTCGTACATGAATCTTGTCAGCAGTGATGTCTTTCCAACTAAAGACAGATAGTTAGTACTAGCGACACGGCAGATTTCTTGGAATTCTCATACATACCACCCTGTTCACCAAGGAACACAAGTTTGTATTTGCTGAGTGTGTTTGATCTGCTCATGGTAATCGGCGTCCACTGTGTTGAAAAGTTGGGAGAATCAAGATGAGCGAGGACAACTTATCAAATGATAGCGTGCGAAATTATCAATGGGGACTTGTCAACAAGAACTGTCCAATTCTGGGAAGGTTCAGATGATGAAGGAGGTATACGCTCAACAGGCACCTAGAAAGACCACTTCACAGTTTTCTGGCCACTTCACTCTTCAGTCCGCGAAGGCCTTTTTTTTTTTTTTTTTTTTTTCTCCTGCCGGCTCTCAATTACAGTACCTCGGAGACTTCAATCACACACAACACATGAACAGTGTGGTATCTAGAAGCTATCACCTACCTGATCTTTATTCTTTCTCCAGCTTCACAAATACTATGGATGTTGATGTAAGTCCCTCACGGAGACTCCTTGACGATACAAACTAACAGTCCATGGCAAATAGGACCCCATCAGATACGAAGCTGTTTGGCTTCATGGCGTCGATAATCTATCTACAGAGGATGTTATGAACTATGCGAAGAAATACACCACCGAGTTTTTCAAGGTGGAGTGGATCAACGACAGCTCGTGTAAGTATGATGCTCACCATTGGTCCAAGAACTTAACTAACATGAAGAAAGTGAACCTTGTGTTTGAAGAGAGTGACCATGCTAGCTAGGCATTGAAAGCCTTGACAAAAGATCAAGAGGTGGAGTTTGAGGACTTGACTGAGAGACTTGCACAACCATTCAGTGAATCAGGCTCTGATACCATAGAATTCAAGGTCAGAAGAAGCAGAGTGGACGACAAGAAGGTCAAGAATGCTGCAGCGTACTCGAGATACTACCTTTTCAACCCAAAGAAATCCGACATCAGAGAGAAGAAATACGAGTATCGTGACCGTGAATCTCGTTCTAGAAGAAGAGATATTGATGATGTCGAAGAATTGTTCCCAGAGAAAGTCCCTACTGGCAGAAGAAGGCAGACTTCCAATAATAAAAACACTAGAGACGATGCAGATGACGTCGAAGACCTCATGGATTTGATTAAGGACAGACCAAAGACGACAGAACCTACGGATAAACAGGCTGAGAACTCTTCAAGAAGTCTTCTGGAGCGTCTAAGATGATTGCGGATATGTATCAAGAGACGGATATCAATTAATTAGTATGTAGCGAGAATGCATAAATGCCGTAGAATAGAAAGAGACTGTGACATAAAGGTTTATTGCCAAGAGGATAGAGAAGTGAAATCAGAGGAGCAATGCAACACCTGCAAGGACAAGAGAGCCCAAACCAGCACCATAGATGTTGGCACCGTTAACAGAGGCATCCTTACCCTCGCCAGAAGCCTTGGTCTTGTCAAATCTACCATATCTGTGAGTACCAGTCTCAGATGGCTCGGCTTCCTTCGAGGTCTTGTCGAATCTACCGTACTTGTGTGTACCAGTCTCGGTTGGCTTGACTTCCTTGGAGGTCTTGTCGAATCTGCCGTACTTGTGGGTACCGGTCTCGGTTGGTTCGACTTCCTTGGAGGTCTTGTCAAATCTACCATACTTGTGGGTACCAGTCTCGGTTGGCTCAGCTTCCTTAGAGGTCTTGTCGAATCTACCGTACTTGTGAGTGTTGAGGGAAGTAGTTGACTCTTCAGAGGCGGCAACGACGCCCATAGCCAAGGCGGCGAGGGAAACAACTGCAGTGAACTTCATCTTGTTGGGATAGGGCGACCTTGTGAGATATTCGAAGTAGATTGAGCTCGTTCGACACCGCTAAGAGGAGAAGTTGTAAAACTGGGATTGTATATGCTTGGATGGGCTGGTTGGCGGTAGCTCTCGGGAAAGTCGAGAGAGGTAAATTATAAATGCGCGAGTCTGGAGGCCTCAGAGATGTGCGAAAGAAAAATTATCGCTATCGTCTCTGGGCCGTAGCCCGAGATTAACGGTGCAAAATGTCGCGATGCCGACATCCGATTGCCTATCTTGCAAGCTTTCGCGCCCTATTGGGAAAACTGCTGGCGCATGTTACGCAACAGGGCATAAAAGAATTTCGCAAACTCCCCAAATCGGAATAACTTTACGCAACAACACCGTTTGGCGCAAATTCAAGGTACCGAATGCCGACATCTCGACTTCGATCAAATATCAAGCTATTTGGTCCATTGGATCAACATATTTGTTTGGTTTTGATCTCGTAGGAGGATGGCCTGAACCTACAGGAGATCAAGACATGACTCTGAAGCGTACCCTGGGGCCGTCCGGTCAACTTAGGCTACCGGCCGGGCAAGGCGACGTACGTAGTGCGGTATAAGCTCTTTCATTCTCCGCCTATGTCCACACCTCAAAACTCGCTAATATCTCTGGAGTCGCTATTCAAGTTATCGTATACTCTGGGAATTACTGTCATAGAGTTTTCCATATTGAGATGAACAACCGCAAGAACGCCTCAAGTCTGAAGAATCAGGCTTTTATATACTCCTTCTCTTTTCCCGTTGTCATGGAGTCAGGCGGGCTAAATGTTTGTTGTGGTTACCCTCCTAATTCTTCGCGCTAAGTTGACGAGCGGCAATCTTGGAGGAAAAAAAATCCCCGTTGTTCTGTTCAGTTCTCTACTAAACTCTAGCGCACGTTAACGTAGCACATCATCTGCTGATCGTCTCATCGGGTCGCTGACTATCACAAATTGAACCGATCAATACCATCATGGACTCAGACTCTACATCGAAGTACGTTCCCGACCATCGTCGTACCAATTTCAAGAACAAGGGAAGATTCAACCCTGAGGAGTTGCGTCGCCGTCGTGAGAACCAAAGTGTCGAATTGAGAAAGGCTAAAAGAGATGAGACTTTGGCCAAGAGAAGAAACTTCAACATCACTGCTGAAGACTCTGACGATGAGGAAGAGAGAAGAGATGACGATTCCTCTTTCTTGAACCAATTGCAAGCCGAGCTTCCAAGAATGATGGAGATGATCCAGTCAAACGATTTCGAGTCTCAGCTCGCTGCCACAGTCAAGTTCAGACAAATCCTTTCCAGAGAGAAGAACCCTCCTATCGACCTTGTTATTCAGTCTGGTGTCGTTCCAATTCTGGTCAACTTCATGAACGATCAACCGGAAATGCTTCAGCTTGAGGCCGCTTGGGCTTTAACCAACATTGCATCTGGTACTTCTGAGCAGACTAAGTTTGTTGTGGAGGCCGGTGCTGTCCCATCTTTCGTACAGCTCTTGTACTCTCCATCGCTGGAGGTCAAGGAACAGGCCATCTGGGCTTTGGGTAATGTTGCTGGTGACTCTTCTGCATACAGAGACTATGTGTTGTCATGCAACGCCATGGCCCCAGTACTTGCATTGTTCGACTGCGCTAAGATGTCATTGATCAGAACAGCCACATGGACACTGTCAAATCTCTGTAGAGGAAAGAATCCTCAGCCAGATTGGGCCATTGTGTCTCAGGCTCTTCCAACACTCTCCAAACTCATTTACTCAGTTGATGTGGAGACATTGATTGACGCATGCTGGGCCATCTCTTACCTCTCAGACGGACCATCAGAGGCTATTCAGGCTGTTATTGACGCAAGAATTCCAAAGAGATTGGTTGAGCTCCTCAATCATGATAGTACCCTTGTTCAAACACCTGCACTTAGAGCTGTTGGTAACATTGTTACCGGAAATGACCTCCAGACTCAGGTGATCATCAACGCTGGTGTTCTTCCAGCTCTTCTGCCTCTGTTATCCTCTCCAAAGGAGTCCATCAGAAAGGAGGCCTCATGGACCATCTCCAATATCACTGCTGGAAACGCAGAACAGATCCAAGCCGTTATTGACTCCAACCTTATCCCACCTCTCATCAGACTTCTCGAATCTGCTGACTATAAGACAAAGAAGGAAGCGTGCTGGGCCATCTCGAATGCATCCTCTGGTGGTTTGACAAAACCTGACATCATCCGCTACTTGGTGTCTCAAGGATGTATCAAACCGCTTTGTGACTTGTTGGCCGTTGCTGATAACAAGATCATTGAGGTAACATTGGATGCCTTGGAGAATATCTTGAAAATGGGTGAGGTTGATAAGGAGCAGAGAGGCTTGCCTGAGAATGAGAACGCCATCTTCATTGAGGAGTGCGGTGGTATGGAGAAGATCTTTGACTGCCAGAACAACGAGAACGCTAAGATCTACGAAAAGGCTTACGGCATCATCGACAAGTACTTTTCAGCAGACGAAGATTTCGAAGATACTGGCTTGGCTCCAGAGCAAAGCGGTAACACCTTCGCCTTCAATACAGGCAACCAGACCCAGTTCAACTTCTGAACATCCCAATACCCCTCTCTTTCTTGCACTTTTCTTCTCATTTTCGGAAAATACAACATGATACACCTCGTTCTTGTTGTACATCATCTCTATCTTTTCACCCTCTTCCTCTGATCTCCCTTTTGCATTGTCCATATATTTTATTCCATTTACTTTCTTTGTTCTTCTCTTCTCTTACCTCCCTTTTTTAATACCTTGATTGTTTCTTAATCTTTTAATGTCTCTCCTCTCTTCGATCTTTGTTCTCTCTCTCCTTTTCACGAAAGCTCATGCCCCCCTCAAGTACTCTACCTTATGGCCTTAATCAGGCAGCTGGATAGAGTGGTCCTGGCAATGGTAAACGTCCCGGATTAATCCATTTTAGTGCTAATTCCCCTGGTTCGCACCACACACTTAGCGGAAATTTCCTAAAACAGGTGTCTTCCAATTCTTCAATTCCCGAGAAATTACCGCATTCGGCACAAAGTCCTCAAAATTACCTCATCTGGGTTCTCTACATACAAACTTCAATTGCCCCAAACATATACTAAACTTCAAATTTTCGATACCTACTCAATAATACCATTTCTCAATCTCATCTGTCGGTTTATAACAGTACCGCTTTCCCCCAATTCCAAGAAATTCGCGGAAGTTACTAAATTATACTATCTGATGTAGCTGCACGCATCACATGGATGAATTATCCCACCTTTCAATTAGTTGATGGGCTCAAGTATGGTGCTGTTTTTTTTTTTTTTTTTCAAAGCGCGCAGTTGACCCATCTCGTGTAACATGCAATGGTACCCTGTGCAGTAAACAACAAACATATACCGTGAATAGTCCATCGGTTTCTCAGTATACTAACCCATTACTCACACTCATCATTAAACCTGATAACATTGAACTTTTGACTGGACCTGTGAGCTTCCAGGGAGTGCGCATCCTTCACATCTCTCCTATGAACGATGAAGTCAAGCTAGCATGATGAAAGCCTAAAGGATAAACGTGAAAGGATCATCAGCCTGCACAAGAAGCTCCACAAAACTGACAAGAGTAAAACACTCAAGACAGACACCACTGCTGATAATGTCCCTGCTCACGTTCAAATACCCAGTTTTAAAAGAGAACAGCTACGAAAGCTGCTTGGCGAGCCATTGCCCTTGCCATACCTTATCAACAAGAGGTCATTTGATATGCACAAACCCACTACTACAACTACATCCAGCACAATACCTCATAAACCAGACAGTGTCCGAATACCAAGGTCGATATCACCAGAAATTAGTCAGAATGACAAAGCGAGGCTCAGGTCGTCAATTCGCAGTATGTTGAAATCCAGCGTACCGCAGGACAAGACACCAGTGGACCAGACCAGGTCGTTTAATTCAGTGATCACACCGGTAGACAGTCCGTCGCCAGTTGAACTAATTAAAACTCCGAACCTCAGGATCGACCTATCGCCAAAATTCAACAATGTCATATTGGACGACTCCAAAATGATCAGAAATGACCAAGAAAGCAAGAAGATAATCAGGGACTTTCGAGGCGTGGGCACCCTGCCGAATGAAGAAAAAACCTCTAAGGAAGAAAATAGATGGTAGCCCATACGGCTACTCGTGACGGTAGCACTGATCACCATGTTGTACTATGTATTATATTCATGAACTTCATTACCAAGGACACTTAACAACTCTATCTTCATTCGTCGTAGTCATTCGACGGTGGCTTTCCTGCCTCACTTCTCATATACAGGTCAACTATAGTACGGATGTGTTAGTAGTCGTGTTTTATTTTTGGTTTGATCTGGTGACCATGGAAACTTACTAGCTGTACTGAAGGCCGCAAATCCAGCGCATCCAATGAGAGCTGCTTGAGGGCCAGACTTGTAAGCGAGACCACCACCTGTTAGGCAACCGGCGGCCACACCATTATAGATATCATTTTTGGCACGAAGCTGTGATATTTGTTAGTGATTTCCTTCCTGCAATGGGTTGTTAAAGAAGCACTTACAGATTCAACACCACACTCAACACCTGCGTAAATCATACCAATGTAACCGAAATTTTTAGCACTTGACCATGCTCTCTTACCCATATCTGTGAACTGAAGTTTCATTTGCTGTTTCAACGGAAGATCTGATATGTGGCCAGATGCATTTGAGCCAATAGGAACATCATAAGCCATCTGTATATGCCATGTTAGTACTGATACTTCAGCGCAGTTGAGAGTTGCAAAGTAGTATACTCACACTGGCCATGAACAGACCAAATACACCACCAAGACCAAAACCAGTGACACCGGATATGGCAGCTTTACCAGGACATGACATCATGAACTCCACCATCTGTCTGGCACCTTCTTCAGCCTGCTCTTCCTGTGTCATCTCATTGAGACTTTTCTTAGGAGCCACACTTGCAGTCTCCAGGCCAAATCCTCTGTATGTCATGCTGGTGTAAATTCCTGGGCTGTATGCGAGTAGCTGGATATGCTTGTTCAATTGTTGAAGGTAAAGCAGGCTGTTGGTCAAGTCTCGATAGCGAGTTGATGAGATATTTCACTTTTTTTTTTTTCTTTTTTTTTTGTAGGTCTTCCCAATGCCCATCGGCGGCACCACCCCACAATCCACCAAGTACTACAACACACATAGGAGTCAAATCCGTTTGTATATTTGATTCACAACACAGGTACCGAGGATCTGGAACGACCCTCTCTCTCCAAAGGTGGGACATCGATATCCGGGGCCTGGGCGACTGGGACGCTACCCATGAGACCTTTACTCTCTGCAAACGATGATGATCTCATGAATAGAGGGTCCTCCTGGTAATATTCGTCCTTGATAGGGTGTAGTAGAACAGTCTGGTTCTTGATTGTGAGTACTGTGTTGGTTGGAACAGCGATCCAATCACCACGTTCAAAAGTGAGTGGTTCAGAGGCCACCATGATCACATTCTGTACACGGTCGACACGTTCCATTCTATACTGGTTCGGCTCGTACTCAACAAAACTACTCCCACAGCTGAAATGCAAGGAGGCTGCTTCTTCGTCTCTGGAAGTGATGTATCGCGACACCACAACAGTGTCTCCGTCTGTTACCGCAAAGTTGAGAAGGGAAGGTTCGGGCGTTTCCTTCGTCCAGTCCTTGATGAGTTCAATCGTCTTCAACAAAGCTTCCCTCAATGTAGAGTGGCTGAAGTTCTTCCCAGTAGTGTCATAGCCCATCTTGTCAAGAGTATCAAGGAACAGGGCAAAACAGCACTCGCTGTCAGTCGAGCCTTGTAGGATAAGGAAGTACTCGTCCTTGATGTGATTGATCAGTTTGCGCTTCACTGAACTGAAGTTGGAGATACCGCCATTGTGCATGAACATCAGCGAATGAAATGTGAATGGGTGACAGTTGGTCTCAGACAACACGCCATAAGTAGAAGCTCTCACATGAGCAAACACCAGATTGGACTTAGTCTTCTCGGCAAGCTTCTCGAGGTTCATATTGTTCCATGCCGGGGTGATGGCCCTAAACACACATGGACCCGATTCTAGTTCTGGGTCCAATGCATAATAACCCACTCCAAATCCATCACCATTTATGGGACGTCTTCTGTCTAGTCTCAATCTGCTATCAAACGATTGGCTGTGCGGATCTCAAGTTAGTACATGCCACAGACGATATTGAGGGGGTTTGCAGCGGAGTTTAGTCATACTTGATGATGGAGTGTGCCGGTCTGGTTAAAAGGTGTGAAAGCAGTATGGGCTCCTTTCCCTTGAATATCAGAAATCGGCACATCTGGGCTTCTGTTCGCTTGTTTCAATTTTGCGGGCTCCTCGAGATGGTTGATCAAAAGGTCGAAGGTTCAAGGTCCTTCTTAATCTTCATGACAGCAGATGATATATCGATGACGCCACAGTAAACTGAGCTACCGTATTTTTTTGCGCCACAGTCGGAAAGGCAGGTTACCCGGACGACCCGACATCATCGGCGGATCGCGCAAATTAGCAGGGTGCAGCACGGCACGTCAGCGGAGAGCTCAAGGTACAGATTTCGGCTTACACCTTATATCCACCAAAGCGAGTTAGAGGCGTAAAGTCATACCATACCCTATATTCACTATATCGATCAAGAACTATTAGCAGATCCCGTCTTATTTGAGAAGACGGAGCGCGCTACTTCAGTCACTTGCTACGCTATCTTGAATTCGTCCCCACCAGATACAAAACAGTGACAGCTACTACAAGTATGCCGCAATCGATGTCACCAGAACCCTCTGTGCAGTCCAGAAAACAGGCAAGAAGGAAACATAAGAACTCCAAGCTCGGTAAGTTGTCAATTGAAGCCCTCTACCCGCAGTCTCGAAGACTCAGAGCCTGTCTGACAGTGACCAGTACTAACACCATCAATCACAGGATGTGTTCAGTGTAAGGAACGCCGAATGAAGTGTAATGAGGAGTTACCAGAGTGCCGAAACTGTCGTATACGTCTGGTCAAAGTAAGTTACAGGGAACTATTGATCATGTTTTGATTTCATGCTAACGTCATACACTAGATACCATGCAGTTACCTTTCATTCACTGAAGCTCAAAAGAAAGAGTTTCTACTCGCCAGGGCTAAGCAAGAGGAAGCCAACCGCTCATATGCATCTTCTGAATCTGGATCTCCCAAAGAGACCACTGGTACAGTCACTTTACCTCTTGTTCGTCATGAGTGCCCTATTATCCTAGCATCCCAGAACTTCAATACTGTAAACGAAACTGCAAACGCATTCCAAATGAGAATGTTCGTCACAAGGATGGTCAATGAATCGTTCTTCAAATTTGAAGAGTCTTTCAGCTCCCACCTTGCCGGAGTCACTGCGTGGATGGCTGTACAAATGCGCAAGAGATTGGAGGCTTTCGGTGGGACAGATGCCGATTACAAAGCACGTGTGGAGTACATGCAAGAGGCCAGCTTGAGGACGAAGAACACAGCAATCTCATACTTAAGACGCTTGGTCTTGAGGTTCATCGAAGCACAAGAGAAGAACGATATCGCAAGATGCGATGCTTGCTATGCAAGTATGTCCGTTCCAACAATGTGTCTCCAGATCAGCGACATCTTAACACAAGACAGTTTGAGAGGATACTTCATATCTGGCTCACTTCTCGCACTCAATGAGCTTTGTAAAAGCGCACATCCGAACTCTACCTCTGCTGCTTTCATTGCGAAATCGTTTGTTTACACCAACATGTCGCTCTTCACACCAAACTACACATACCTGGTATTTGACGAAATTTCACAGGTGTTGAAGGAGTTGCAGAGCTTCGTCGACGCTGCAGGCGATGATTTACTCTCCTACCATGTCACACACTTGATTGACTTCTTCGAGACAGACCTTAACAGAGAGGTCTTGGAGCGAAACTACAACAGCGATAACGTAACGTCCTACCCTCGACAACTGCTCTTTGACGTTATGCACAAGTTCTACAACCTCATTCCGAGCGAAACCTATTCTTTCACCACCATGACAGAACCGGTTCACAAAGTGGTGTATCTATTCTTCCACGCCATCGCCAGAGCACTCGATAACGTCTTCCCAGAAACACGTTACATCATGAAAGTTCGTTTCATTGGACCAGCAACCTTGTACCCATTCACTATCGATGACTTTTCAGAAATCCCTCAGGATGACCCACTTCGGTACTACCAACATTATGCTGCCCGTATTCTTGCTTTCTTCTCGAGAAGGCACGACCTGTACAACAAGTACATGAACATTGAGAATCCATTTCCTAAGAACCTCACTCAGAACCGTTTCAGGTCCAGAAAGCTGAAAGCACGTGAGGAGTTCATCACAGAGTTCAGAAAGACGATTATCAGACCTCAAAACTATCCCCAGTGCTGGGATAAGGACAAGACACACCCATCGCCGCCAACCTTTGCAGACAACTTCAACAGTTAGTATACACTGAGGTTCATGAAGGAGGAGTGTTCGAACCTGAACTCTACCGATATGGGATTGACCACCGCAACGGGAGTCACACCGAACAGTGACTGCAGCGATAAGGGAAGTCCAGAAGTTGAGATGTGTGCGGTCAGAGATAACGGATTTTTGTTGGCTGACTACGATCCACTTGACGACGATCTCTAGGAGTACGTGATTGGCTCCACTACCGCATCTCTGTCTGATTTCGTCGAGGATTTCTAGGAGCTGATAAAGGAGTTTTCATCTTCGTCGTAATATTCATGATTCAGAGACTTATAATGCGTGTAAAATTGTAGAAATAACATCCTTGGCGGGTTCTTGAACGGGCGTGCGTGGTGAATTGTGGGCCTTCTCTATGGAATCAATCAAGCTCTCCACGTCTGCGGTAGTGTCCACTAATAGCCGTGCTTTGGCAAATTCCATTGCGACCTCCTTCTAGTGATTATCCATCAGCTTTTCGTTCACCACAACTATGAGTCTCTTGTCCAATCTAAGCGTATCCAGAATTGAGCCGGTGCCAGCGTGTGAGATGACAAGGCCAGCTGATGATATCAGATCACCGATGCTGTCACTGAACGACAGCCCGACAATGGTGAGGTTCTTGTATGTGTGCATGTTGCTTTCCTTTTGAAGAGCCTGCGGACACTGTGCGAGTGCTTTAGTGAAGCTCTTGAATCCCGCTGGGGCCTTGCCATATTGGATGATAAGCTTGACGAAGCCATGTGCGATCAGTGAGTCAAGCACATGCGGATTGAGAACGGTGTCGATAAGTTCAGTGAAGGGCACTGTGGCCCCGGTAGTGACCAATACTGTGCTCATCGGTAGTAAGATTTCGGTTAGTAGCCAAGGTAGTCGACTTCGGTACGATGCTAAGTCCAGCGTGTAAATCTGGAGTCTGGACACTGGAGATTCCGAAAGTCTATGAACTTTGGAGGCCCATTGAAAGGGCTGCACAACCACTCATGAGATGCGAAGAATGGATTTTGTGGTTGATCTGATATAACTCCGTCTGAAAAGTTCTGTAGCTGTTCATCCAAGCTGTGGATGACTTCTTTTTGGTTGTTGAAGATGACAGGTTAGTTTACTCTCACCATACTGCATCTGAACAAGACCCCTGATCCAAGTTGACCCCCTCTGTCATGATTCGCAAATGTGCGCTTCAGTGTGTCGTATTCGTTATCTTGGTGCTGATTCTAGCCCTCTTCCAGATTCGCTCAATGTCAATGGCTGCTTCCAGGATTATGGAGTAGAGTGTCTCTGTGTGTCTGTCCTTCTTGGTGCTTATCCTCTGTGCGCTGCTCGAGTCGCTCCTCTACATGAAGTCCCAGGTTGCACATCAGCTGAATTCAACCCCACCTCCCCGTATCCCAGACCCTATACAATACCAGGACTTGCACCGTCTGTTCTGGAGTAAATCACCAGGATCAGTGTTGATTATTGGAGATGATTACAGTTCTTTGAGTGTGACTCTTCCAGTCCCAGAAGAAAAGAAGAAAGAAGAGACTCACCACGAGGACTATTACGATCACAAAGTGGCTGAAGATTTGAACAAGACTGGTAAGATGAAACACTCAAGACAACACGCCTCACATATACGCATTGATACTCTCCGCAGGAAGGCAGACTTACTGAAACAGAGCTGGTGTTTGTTGAAGAGTGCAAAAGAGTTCGAGCTGGCATTGGTGGACCCCAACTCTTCGACTGTTGACTTGCAGTCAAGACATTCACAATCACTGCTGAACACCAAGACGTCCGAAGATAAGCCAACTGTTCTGCAACTGCTTCAAGTGCGGTCAAAGACGATTGATTTGATTTCTGCTCGGAGATGAAGTAGTTACATCTACCAGGAGAATTGTTAGCTGTGAGTAATATATATCTTAGTGAAGTCATAAAGAGAAAACGGGAAACAAGAACTAGAAATCAGAAATTATGCAGTCATTTTTGTCGGTACCAACAATCAAGTTACTCTTGAGCTTCGGATGTGGTAGGAGCTGTCTCATCAGCTGGGGAGCTTTCGGTCTCTTCAGTGGCGTCTTCAGTCTCCTCCTCAACTTCCTCAGCTTCATCGGCATTAGTTGGCTCAGCATCATCGTCGTCTCCCAAAAGAGCTGCAAAACTGTTCTGCTGGGCTGGTCTCTTGGAGTTCTCTCTCGACTCGACTGGAGTTGGTGTGGTATTACTGAGGTTTGATGATGGGGCTTGAGGCTTTCTGGATGATCTGGATCTGTTGAAGTTGTTCATAGGACCCAGGTCAGATGATGAAGACGGTGAGCTCACTTGACCAACACGTCTTCTGTCTGAGTCTGACACACGGCTGTTACCCCATCCGGCGTTTCTCGATGAGTTAGCTCTGGAGTCTCCCTTGTTCTGTCTTCTGCGCTCATTGGCTCTGGCCTCCTCGGCACGCTTCTTCTCCTCCTCAGCGTGAATTTCCTGGATAGTCTTAGGACCCTTGTCAGCATCACCACCTCTCCAACGGGCCTTTCTGAGATCAACAAGGTCCATTATTGTGAATTGCAATCTTGATGGGATCTTGGCATCGGATAATGGAGCAATCTTCTGAATGAACAAGTTGTTGAACTTCTGTCTGGTTACGACGTCGTTGGCACTATCAAGCTTTTCACCAACCGTTTTCGTCAGCTGAACCAAGTTCTCCACTGTGTCTTCAGATGGGTCCTCAATGTTGTCAGTCAACTTCATCAAACAGATGAAGATGATGGATTCTCTCAACAAACCGAGAACGTACAAGTGACCAATGAATCTCACAAGACCAAGACCTCTTCTCTTGGCAGCAGCGGCCTTGTAGTACTCGTCTGTCATCATCTCAGCCTCCAATGGAGTACCATCCTCGTTGGTTGGCAACTTGTCGGTCCAGCCCTTCTCGTACTCAACCTGACACTTGGAAAGCAGGAGTCTTCTCACAAGGTTACCACCGGAACATGGGTTCCCGTCCTTGTCCAAAGTGGTGTTGTCCTTGACTTCTGGGTCGATCTCTTTGCACATCTTAGCACAGAACTGAGCATACATACTGGACCAATGTGGCTCGTCTGTGGCCTTGTTGAAAGCACCGTTGAGAACAAGCTTGAGAGTCTCCGCATTCTCCTCCCACTTAGACTGGTTGGCAATAGTAATGATGTCGTTGGTGATATCTTCAAAGTACTCCAAAGTCAACTTGTTCAACAATGACTTCACCTTTCTGTTCACCTCCTCCTCTGTCAAGAGCACGGTGACACCATCAGGTGCAAGGTTCTTCTTCTCATCTTCACCGGAAGCTGCAGCTGCAGCCTTTGCAAGGAACTTAGGAACCCATCTAGTAGCAGACTTCTCTAATGGCTTGACTGGCTCAGCTGGCTCCTGTGGGGTTTCCTGCTCTCTTTCTCTGTCGTCGCCACGATCTCTGTTTCTGTTGGATTTTCTGTCTCTGTCTCCGCCTCTTCCAGAACCACCTTTTCTCTTAGAGTTGGCTCTGGAGTTCTGTCTTGAACCTGGCTCGAACTTGGACTTGAATGACGATTTGGAGAATCCTGGAGAACCAGAGATTCCGCTTCCCTGACCGAACTTGAAGCTTCCTCCTCTGGAGGACTGACCTCTGCCGGACTGGAGAGAAACTGTGATGAATTTGATCTTCTCTTTGAAAGCCTCGTCAACTGGGAATTTGCACTTGGCCTGGAACTGAAGAAGGAAGATAGGATCGTATCTGTAATGTGGACCGTGGTCCTTCAGAGATTCATGAGGAGCAGTGACATCTTCAGCGTATTTGAACTCGAGTGGGTTTTCAATTGGCTTGGCGGTCTCAATAGCCTGGAGGAACTTGGTGATGGTGAAAAGGTTTTCATCTACTTCTGGCTCCTTCTTCTCTTCTGTTGTGGTCTCTTCCTTGGAAGCAACGGTTAGCGCTTCAGGTTTCACATCGACTGGCTTCTCTTTTGAGGTCTCGGTGGATTCCTCTGGTTTGAAGGGTTCAGCTGGTTTCTCCTCCTTAATTTCGATGACCTCCTCTGTCTTCTGCTATGGCTTCTCGGTAGCAACTTCAGCCTGTGATTCAACAGCAGTAGAAGTAGCAACAGCTTCCGTCTTTGTGGAGGCCTCAAGTTGGGCCTTCTTCAAAGCAGCCTTGGCAGCGACAGACTCCTTGAACTTGGCGATGGCATCTTCAGCGCTGACAGAGGACGTTGATTCAGCTGTGGTGCTGGATGTAGTAGCAGGTTCCACTGGCTTGATCTCGGTCTTGGCTTCTGGTTCCTCAGCGGCTGTGGCTGCTGGGGCAGGATTGGCAGCTTCAGTTGTGGTGGTAGTGGTAGTGGTAGTGGAAGCGGCAGCAGCCTTAGCAGCTTCCTCTGCCTTCTTCTTAGCGGCCCTCTCGGCAACCATTCTCTTGAAGGCATCGGCCACATCATTCTTAGCAGTGGAGGCAGAGGCAGCAACAGGAGATGTGGTAGAAAGCTGGGCGGCCTCTGCCTTTGGGGTAGTGGTAGCAGATCTGTTGCCCTTAGGAAGCTCCACCTTCTCACCAGCTGGGGTGGTCAAGTTGATGTGGTGAGGGGCAGCAGCTGTGTAGTCATGTTGTGGTCTGTAGGCACCCTGAGTGTAAGCGGTGTTTCCGTAGTACTATCCAGCGTAGTAGTTGTTTTGATAAGCGGCGGTGTTGTAGCCAGGGATGTACTCAGCAGTAGGAACGTACATGGATGCACCATAGTTCGAGCTGTTGGCATAATGGTTTCTGTGCGATCCGGTCTTTCTAGGGTTGTAGGTGTTTCCTGTAGTGGCTGGAGTTGCACTAGCTGCTTGTGGTGTGGCGTTTCCACTCACTGGAGAGCGAGCAGCATCACCAGCATTTGGAGCAGGTTGGGACATGATGCGACACAAGGGGTCTTGGGTGTGATGAAGATGAGCGACTTGCGAATGTCTGCTGGGGGTACAACTGCAGAATTTAAGATATGAGCAGTTCAATAGCTTACGATTATGTCTTGGTGTCTGACTCCAAGTACAACAATCGAAGAAGAAAGAAGCTTATGCTCAGGAATGGAAGGGCGTTTGCTGTGTACGCGTATGGAAACAAGCTGGCAGCGAAAATGTGCTTTCCGGGATGGTGTTTCCTGTGGTGATGGCAGAATACAGTTGGAGAAATAAGGAAGAGATGTGGTTTCCTTCCCTTTCTATGACTCCCCTGGTGTGACGTAGTTGGTGTGTCTCCAATTCAACAGGAGACCAGCTGATGAAAGCTTCCACTCCATCTTTTTTCTTGTGTCGACGGAGATTTTTTTTTTCCACTGTACGTTCTGCGCAGTTACCGCGATGCTTCAGGCCTTCTAGACTACGGTTCAGGCACAGCGAGATGATCTGAGGCTGCCGGTGTCGTGCTAGGCGGATGTGCTGAGAGTTACGCACCCGAATAGTGGCGGATAGGGAGAGAGCCCGTCTGGGGTACCAATACGGTGTGCGTATATTTCAGACCGAATGTATTAGTACTTATGATGAGGAAGGATCGCTGGATCTTTGAGTGTTATCGGACCAGATGAGATGGTATTTGGTCAATTCATGATGGCTTGTTGTTACAGTAGTGGACTGTAGTGTTTGTTTGTAGGCACATTAATGGATCATTTCCCAAAATGTGCATAACCCAACAAGCCGATAACCATAAGGACGAAACCATAGACGACAATCGCATCCTTCCGTGCTTCTCTATGGAAGCAGGATACCTGATATTCACTGATCTCACACTAGCTTGTAGATGACTCCAGACAGTACTCCGTCGTACAACTTGAGCAAGTGCTCTGCCCTGGTAACTGGAGAACTTCAACCTCATCTCCGCACTGACACCTGCACAGCTACTGATACCCCAAACAGAGTGCGAAAAGGGACCAGCAAATCAGTAATGATTTCAAATTCAAGTGGCAAGATCTCATTTCTTAGTGCTCCTCAAATCACCTAGTAGTTGCCATCGGTTCGACAATAGTTTTTTTGTTCTACGTGGTACTCTCTGAATTGAAATCTGGATCAGTCCAAGACCCGTATAGTTTCGCGCCTCCCCAAACTTCACCACCACCAAATCTGTTTACAAGCGGGAGTCGCCACCAGAACCAGAACCCGAAACTCTCAAACTTCCACTCACACCAGAGATTAACTTCAATTGTATCGTCCACAATGTCTTCTGTGATTGTTCACCAAGGTGGTATCAAGCCAGTAAGTAACATACTTCTTTTTCCTAACACACTGGGACCCATAACTAACCGCAGTGCAGTTCTTCGAACAACGTATCCAAGATACCGAGATTCAAATCAACGCAAAGACACAGAACTTACGCCGTTTGGAAGCCCAAAGAAACTCACTCAATGCCAAAGTACGCTTGCTGAAAGATGAGCTCAAACTTTTACAAGAACCAGGCTCCTACGTTGGTGAAGTCGTCAAAGCTCTGAGTAAGAAGAAAGTTCTAGTCAAACTTCAGCCTGAGGGTAAATACATTGTTGAGCTTTCTCCAGAGATCGACATCAAGGATATCAAACCATCACTAAGGGTTTGTCTGAAGTCAGACAACTATAACCTGCATAAGATTCTACCAAATAAAGTCGATCCACTGGTCAGTTTGATGATGGTGGAAAAAGTCCCAGATTCCACATACGATATGGTGGGTGGTCTCACAAAGCAGATCAAAGAGATCAAGGAAGTGATTGAGCTTCCTGTCAAGCATCCAGAGCTCTTTGAGAGTCTTGGTATCGCCCAGCCAAAGGGTGTCATTCTGTATGGTCCTCCAGGTACAGGTAAAACTCTTCTTGCCAGAGCTGTTGCTCACCACACCGAGTGTAAGTTTATCAGAGTATCGGGTTCTGAGCTTGTTCAGAAGTACATTGGTGAGGGTTCCAGAATGGTGAGAGAGTTGTTCGTTATGGCAAGAGAGCATGCACCATCTATCATTTTCATGGATGAGATCGATTCGATTGGAAGTTCACGTGTTGAAGGCTCCAGTGGTGGTGATTCTGAAGTGCAAAGAACCATGCTCGAACTGCTGAACCAGTTGGATGGTTTTGAAAACTCCAAAGACATCAAGATCATCATGGCTACGAACAGACTGGATATCTTGGATCCTGCATTGTTGAGACCTGGAAGAATTGACAGAAAGATCGAGTTCCCAGCACCAACAGTCGCTGCTAGAACAGAGATTCTGAAGATTCACTCGAGAGCTATGAATTTGACAAGAGGTATCAATTTGAGAAAGATTGCAGAGAAGATGAATGGTTGTTCCGGTGCTGATGTGAAGGGTGTCTGTACAGAAGCCGGTATGTACGCACTGAGGGAGAGAAGAATCCATGTTACACAGGAGGACTTCGAGCTTGCAGTGGCTAAGGTTCTGAACAAGAATGACGAATCTCAGGTTTCTCTTGCTAAACTCTTCAAGTGATCTGTTGGGTATCTTTCTACAATGACAGGTTGAATCGAGTTATAGATTTCTCAAGTAAATCTACAATGACAGGTTGAATCGAGTTATAGATTTCTCAAGTAAATACTTATGATTCATGTAAGCTGACCTGTAAGCCATGTTAGTATTGAGCAGCTTCTTCGATGGGACAGTAGATGCAGGAGAGCATCGATCTGGCAGGAGTAATAGATAGACTTGACTCTGGACGATGGATTAACAACTCGTCAACCATGCCAAAAGATAGATCAGTAAATTTTCTTTTCTTCCCTTGTAAATTCTCAGATAATGTAGATAAGTTTGAAATTGATTGACATCATATGAACGTCATCTCTCTCGCCAGATACAGTGCACCCTGTCACTGAAATCTAAGTCCCGCAAGCCGTAGTACTTACTTTGACAGTGGGCTCTTGCTTCAAAAGACTATCGATTTGAGTGTCGGAAGTCAACGTTCGTTGGCTGATTGAACAAAAAAATCCTTCCATCGTGGGCCGTGGCCCGTTGGCAACAGAGGAAAAAAAAAAAAAAAAAAAAAAAAAAAAAAAAAAAAAAAAAAAAAAAAAAAAAAAGTGTCGTGATCTTTTTTTCAGGGCTTGCAGCTACGATGAAAGATAAAGCACATGCCAACTTAGACATTCGCATACTTCTTCGACTCACCATCTCATAGTAAGGTTAC
>JAKVQR010000335.1:0-21620 GCA_030462915.1 Petasospora meyerae | reverse complement strand
TTTTTTGATTTTTTTTTTTTTTTTTTTTTTTTTTTTTTGACCTCCCTCCCGCTCTTCCGATGCAACTTCAACCTTCAACTAGCATTTGAGATGTTGACACAAAAGGCCTTGCTGTAAGAAGGAACCACCTTACGCATTGTTGGAGAATGGAGAGAACTCATTCGAGAAGTTATGGAATCACAAGATCGCATCGTATATCATGCAAGTGAAGAGAGATCTTATTGATTAACGTCTTTGTGATCAGTCTACCCTAGTGTTGACTATATCTTCACTAACCAGCCGCTGAAGTGAACAACAAGCTTCCAGATACACATACTCAGTTCATCTCAGCCACTTCAGGATGACCAGAGATTATAATGCATCAAGTACAGAGACACATAACGACCAAGTTAAAATCAGGCGCCTTATCCCTGGGGTTGCTGGAACCAAAGCAGACGCTCCTAAGAACATCGTTCTCTGTCTTGATGGCACTGACAACGAGTTCGGACCAGACCCTTACACGAATGCCTTGAAGATCTTTCGATTGTTAGACAAGGATGACCCAACTGAACAGATATGTTACTACCAACCAGGAATTGGTGCCTCAATGACCTACGAAAGTAACACCAAGTGGGATACCATCCAGCGCATATCCAACACAGTGGACTCCCTGATCGCATTCTCCTTGGATTCACATGTGATAGAGGCATACAAGTTCTTGATGAGGTTTTACTGCCGTGGTGACAAGATCTTCATGTTTGGATTCAGTCGAGGTGCCTTCACCGCTCGTGTGCTCAGCTCGATGATTGAACGTGTTGGGTTGTTGAACCCTGGTTTGGAGGAGTTGGTGGAGAGCGCTTGGTACATTTACAGCGCCTGGGAGTATGCTGCACAACCGAGTCAACCAGACTATACTACAACCTTGATTGATGAGTATAAGAAGACGTTCAGCAGAGTGGAGTCGGTGTCGATTGAGTTCATGGGTCTTTTCGATACGGTCAACTCAGTGGGGCTTCTCCGGGATAGGATGTTCCCCTTCTCCACTAGGTTTAACTCTGTGAATCAGATCAGACATGCTGTCAGCATTGATGAACGTCGCTCGAAGTACAAACAGAACCTCATCTACCCCTACTCATATCAGCCACACATGTTCTCTTTGAAGTGCTCAGAGACGCCATCAACTTCTGAGATCTCGAACAATCAAGTACTGGAGGCAACAGATACCCAATCTCAACAGGGATCCACTTCCAATGGATTAGAGAATGCTAGGAGGATGATGGATGACATTCAGGCTAGGATCAACTCAATGATCCAGACCAATGGTGGGAACAGTCTGGACAACAGCAATAACATCCACCGTCCATCGATGACATCCTCCACCTTTGAGTATGATAAGGCCAAACTCATCAGTGGTGAGTTTCAAGAACTCTGGTTTGTGGGTAACCATGGCGATGTGGGTGGTGGCTGGGCACCAAGTACCGATAGTCAGTTCTTATCCTGCTTACCATTGAGATGGGTATTGGCAGATGCTGTGAATGCCGGTGTGATGTTTCAGCGAGAAGAGCTTGCCTTGTTTGCTGAGAGGTATACATCCGTGGGATCGTTGTTGGCTCCAAGCCATGATTCGTTGTCTTTCATATCCAATGGCCTCACATCAGACCCTTCGGAAACCGTTAAACAGATGCTTCTGCAAACGAACGCCGTTACTTCACGTGCTTTGGAAACCACTAGTCCAACTACTGTTGTGGGCCTACCCAACCCACCTATCCAAGGTTTTGATGGACATGGAGGGAACTCGTTTGCGAGTACAGTGGGGTGGTGGACCATTGAACTCTTACCATTGGGGACAAAGATTGAGGATGAACATAGCGAGTGGCGAAACGTCTACATACCGAATCTTGGACGTCCCAGATCACTCCCCAAATATGCTCGGTTGCACTGGAGTGTTTATTGGAGGTTGAAGTACTGCTACGACTACCACCCCAACAATCTCCCGGAATACGCCATGGATGTCTACGAAGGAAAGGAGCCACTGGCCGTGCCTGAATGTGATGTTCTTGACCGATGGATTGTCCAGGAGACAGTTGATTTGATGAAGCTTTGGGACTCCTAGCACTGGAGTCTTGTTCCTGACGACTTATAGGATGCTCTTATGAACGCTGGATACATTGACCAACCCCAGTCTGTTAGTTGTTAGGAATCAGTGTGACAGCAAGAGAGTTGTATGGGTATGTATCTTCAATGAGAATCACACTAGTCTACTGTTGATAGGAAAGTAAGTAGTTTAAGCAGCTCGATTCACGAGTTCCATTTCACGTGACAGCTCTTTACGGCCGGCTGGCCATAGCAAGGGCTTTTGGAGTACGCAGCCAATGCTGAGTCGGTGAAAGCGCTGGGTGGGAGTCGTGTGGCGCGTACCGATATGCACGAGTTTTTTTTTTTCATTTTTTTGAAGCCAATCAACGGCGAGTTGTTTTCGATTTCCACAATTTTCGTGAGGGAGGCTCGCCTGCGGAAAAAAAGAGAGTGGGTCTTCAAACAGCACAGAAAACATCGTCTTTGCGCAGTTGGAGGCGCTTCTTTCGTTTGGTTGAAGACTTCATCGCAAGATAAACATTTCCACAATGCTTTCCTTGAGAACTGCTTTGCGTAACGCTACTTCTCTCAGAGCTTTGTGTACGTTGAAACCGCCCGTTTGATTGTGGAGTTGTACCTATTCGGCGCCTGTGATTCGATTGAGTACGATGTGTGTGAAGATGAATGGAGGACAAGATATCAGGAAATAACGACGACACATGAAGACAGATGATCATGATGATTGGAAGATACCAAAACAGCACATACGACATTCATGGACAAATCGAACGAACTCATATGATATTGATAGGGGTTCATGTCAGCACATGAAAGCCTTCAACCTAAAGGACACCAGCACAGCAAGATTTAAATGATGGACTGAAACTCGAACTAATCGACTGTCCACACGTACTCAAATTCCTCATCTACAGAGATCGTATCAGGCAGACTTCACATAATCACATCACACATCAGAGTTACTAACATCACATCTATAGCTGGCCAGGCCAGACTTCTCTCTTCCTCTTCTGTTGCTCAGAAGTCCACCTACCGTACTCCAGACTTTGGTGACTACGTCAAGAAGGAGGGTACCACCGACAAGGGTCGTGTTTTCACCTACATGACCGTTGGTTCTCTTGGTTTGGTCTCCGCCGCTGCCGGTAAGTCCACCGTTGAGGCCTTCTTGTCCACCTGGACTGCCTCTGCCGATGTGTTGGCTATGGCCAAGGTTGAGATTGACCTCTCCGCCATCCCAGAAGGTAAGAACGTTGTCGTGAAATGGCAGGGTAAGCCAGTGTTCATCAGACACAGAACCGCTGCCGAGATCGAGGAGGCCAACTCTGTCGACGTCTCCACCCTCAGAGACCCAGAGACCGATGCCGACCGTGTCCAGAACCCAGAGTGGCTTGTCATGTTGGGTATCTGTACCCACTTGGGTTGTGTTCCTATCGGTGAGGCTGGTGACTTCGGTGGTTGGTTCTGTCCATGTCACGGTTCCCACTACGACATCTCTGGTAGAATCAGAAGAGGTCCAGCTCCATTGAACTTGGAGATTCCATCCTACGCCTTCGACGGTGACAACTTGGTTGTCGGTTAAACACCTTCATCCAGCACACATCCACCATCGACCCATTACATTCACACCCACACACACACACACATTACACCAACACACCCACGCTCACGAATAAAACTCCCCACCGGGAGGTTTTAACTTATTTTGTTCACGATCTACTATTTCATTTTTTTTTTCCACACACACACATCCCATCGACTTGTTTGTTTGTTTTCCCCAGCTTAGGTATGAGGAGGAGGAGTTACATCTATAGAGGAGCCACACACAATCATCGCAACCATCCATCACTGTTTCACTTTCTGCCCTCTGCTCTCGGCCACAACATTGAACACCTTGTTCTCTTTCTGACCAAAAGGGGTTTACTATTTATTATCTACTCTCGCCAAATATGCTAACAAGGAGGTTGGTAGTGGTGGGATGGGATTACGATGATGACCACACTCATTCTCTCTGTTCTTCTTCATTGCCCCCATCACTTTTCGATTTAAAAAAAGAGAGAGTCACAAGACAAAATTGTAAATAGTCTACACTTTTGGTTCTTCTTTTATATTCCTTTCTTCTAACACTGCATTGTTAATCCATACTTCTGATCTGATTAGCGTAGTCCGAACCCTTCGCTCTCATTGACACTCTGGTCCAATTTTCTCCACAGGTCTTGCTTGGAGTGGTAATCGTACAAACACAACTCGTTGAAACATGTGTGGGCCACAGGGAGCCTCCCACTGAGTTGTTGGTAAGAGTGTAGTTTTGTGAGTTTGAAAGACATCGTCATGATACCAGTTGCCGGTATCCTGTCTGAACCGGTCACAAATACCAGGAACTTCCTCTGCTGAACATTGTTGAGCTAATCAAACCACTCCCAGAACCATTGGACAAGTGGCTACCCGGCGGTGGGATCCATCCGGCCTGAATTACCCAATGGACACCAGCCAGCGTATTTGGTGATGGCCTTGAAGGAATCCGTGTCAATCTTGGTGTCGTTGTTCCCACAGATGACCTGCTCAATCTCCTATGCTGTGAACAACGATAACGCATTTCCATCGACAACGTTGTGGAATCCAGTGTGGAAACTCTTGAACTGTATAGCGATGGCGGTGTTCATGTAGAAGTCAACCCACTTGTGGACGTATTGGGACTTGTTTGCATTGGTAACAGGGACATTGGAACCATCGGGTATAAGTTCCTTCACAACGATGTCGCCCAACAGGTTTTGATAACTGGTATCGAAGTAGAGGCACAAGTCTGTCACATCAAGATCCGTTTCAAGAAGCTTATAGAGTCCCCTTCCGGTCTGTGGGAACAGCTCTGTGTATTCACGGAGCGTCACAGTTTGGCCCATGAGCTTCTTGTACAATGCTAGGGGAAAATTCAGGTCCAAGATGGTGGAGTTGTAGATGGCCAGTCCCAAGACGACACCAACTAGGTAGAACAGCTCGTCATTTCTCTCCAAGGGCTCAGGGGCAAACCAACACAGATGAGATTGATCGTTGTAGTGGAACATCCCATTGTCCTGTCTGAACAGATCTCTCACCAACAACTGGAACCACTCCTTTTTCAAACCTCCAACGTCGATCCCGGGCTCACCAATGAATTCAACCTTCAAAGCTTTCTTCAAGTCACTCTGATGTCCTCTTATAGCACGTAGGGAGTCGTTGGTAATGTGTGATCTCCGAACATAAATCTTCAGGTTCAGTTCGATTGCTCTGCGCGTATCCAGGGACTTGATAAATGCCTCTTCAGCTCTGTGCTCCATCGTTCTCTTGGCTTCGTACTCCAAAGCTAAAATCTTAGCACCGAGTGTCATCAGGAAGGGGAACTGACAAAATGTGAATCTGAGAGTGGAGCTCGGTGTTGATATGGATCTCCCTGACAGCAAACTTCCAGTGTTGACAATCTCCTAGTAGAGAGCACTGTGGTTCTTCTGAGGACGGAAGACGGATTGCCAGATGTCAAAGTCCTATTTCACCAGGATATGATCCGAGAGTGGGTTGTAATATGCATCCACTGGTACTCTATCCTTACCGGCTGTGAATAGGATGGATAGAAGTCGAGCCGAGGCTCTCACATGCCAGTCATTACCATACTGATGTGGCTTCAACTTGATTCCGTCTCTTTGCAACTCACTGGACACCAGTTGTACACTTCGAGCCCAATCTTCGATATGTGAGATGCCAACTGTTATTGAAGACGGGACATGAAACCGTGTCGTTGTCTCTGGCTGTGTCGTTGTTGTGTCTGACAGTTTCCCAGATTCATACTCCTAGAGCTATGGACTCGCTGCAACTTGCGATGAAGGTATCGATGGGTGATTCTTGTAGATGATTCTGGTCAGTTGAAAGGTTATGGATAAGTTCAAGAGACTCACATAAAAATCCAGTTGATGAGTATGCACCGTTGAAAACAGCCTGACCAGTTCTTTCGATGTCTTGGTATCACAGTTTGCCAGGTAGCCAATTGTACGGGTCACAATCTCATAGCAAAGTGTCTTTACCTCAGGGGACTGAATTCTGTGATGAACTTGGAGTTGTGGATGCCGGTTATGATGAAGGCAGTCCCGAAGTGTTGGTAGTTCAAGTAAGATCAACAACCATCTCATGTTGTCAAGAGTGGTAAGAGGGACTTCTGGACGACGTAGCAGAGTCTGAACGGTTGTGAGGAGATGGATGTAAGCCCTTAATGAAGGTGCATCGAATGCCAAACAATGGAACGTAAGTTTGATTTCACGGAAGTCCAAAGATAACGGATGAGAATGACCTTGTGATGAGTGTTTGAGTCTGAACGATGAGTTGAGTGTCTGAATGGAACCAAATCTTTCTGTGATGTACTCTTCCAGTTTTCTCTGATGGTCAAGAGAGTCTGGCTGTTCCCGTACTCGATCCACAAGCAACTTGACGTCCTTGTACTTGATTCTCGTATACCTCTCACTCTTGATGGATGGATGATTTCCGTAAGCTGGTGTTTGGTCTGTGGTGGTTCGACATACAGAACACCTAAATTTAGACACACCGTTAGGTATCTTCACCAGAGTACCACAGCATCTGCACTTGTTGACAACAAACTCCGGCTCAACTTCGGTCTAAGATGGCACACTGGGTGGTACTGAATCAATGGTCTGAGTGGTTTGTGCTGGTGGCTTCTTTGAGGAGAAAAACCTGAGCATATAATTCGAAGTAATGAAAGCGGTGGGTTGGGTGATTGGAATGTGTTGACGGAATAGGGAATAAGTCAGATCAAAGTTTGAGGTACAAGCCAATGACCGTGACAATGATAGCACGCAATACTCGAATGAACAATGAACCGTTTTTGATATGTGATACTTGTAGTTTGTAGCTTATGAGTTATAACTTATGATCGGCCTGTGAGTGATAGCACTTGTGGTTATGATGTGGGCAGCTGATGGATCAATCTAGCGATAGTTAACACTTGTCGATATCGAGACGGTAACAGTACTCAAGTGTATAGAAGTCTGAAGATCAATACGTTGTAATGATCATTGATTGGTGAGAGCTCAGAGGAGGGTACTATTGAGAGTTTAGAAGGGGTATAGTACCGATATCTCTCCATTGTTTGCTGACCAGTTACAACCACTGTTTGACAGATCGGAATCTGCTCCGTATCACCTTTGTGTCTTGCGGTCGTTGTCATGGTTACCGAAAGGCGTGCCCCCAACAGAGGTGTACGGATTTAAAACGCTACTATCATAAAAGTAGCTAAGAGCTCGATGCTTTATGGGTTGTACAACAACCATATCTCTATATCAAAACAGAACTAAACAAATCAAATGTCCTTCATATTGACACAAATCAACGAGCAATGTGATATCGTGGACACTCACTGTGTCACATTGGTGGATTCCACCCTACATTACTTTGTGGTGGCTCGGAAACACTCCATCGACATATACATGATGGAGGCAGATACACTCAAACTGCGCAGATCAATCGACATACTGGACACCATCCTTGATTGCAAACCGTTTCAACCTCCCAATTGTGATGGAAACTGGCTAATAGTGACCACCCAGTCGAACAAAGCACTACTGGTGGCTTTTAGAGACACCCTCAAGAGAGACGTTGTGGTGGAAGAGTACGACTTACGAGAACTGGGACACACACTCTCCATTCAACAAGGGACATTGAGTGCTGACCCGGGAAGATACTTCTCGTTATACACTAATGAGGGCAGTGCTGTGTTGTTCACGATGCACAGGGATACGAACCTCAAGAATTTTGCGAAGGCACTGGACCCACGAGTGAAGTCCAAACCACCACTCTTCAACAGTCCAAGAATTCATACGATGTCCAGCATGCAGGGACGAACACCCCTGACAGTGGAGAAGATGACATCTCATTATGAGGACAATATCAAAGATGTCTCGCTTTCGGTACTTTACAGAGATGATCAGTACAACTACTTCCACTCATACTTCTATCTCGATGACGATGAGCTCGAACAATCACATACACTCAGACTCCCCGAGGAGATAACACCAGTGATTGCCCCGTTCAACAAGACTCATGGAACCATTTGCTTTGGAAAGACTGGGATGTACATCAGATCCCATCCAGATATCGTTGCACAGATCCGAGTCTCGGATAATCTGAAGTCGAGTTAGGAAGGACACACAATTGAGACACTCAAATGTAACAACGATCTTCACTTCATCAAGAAACAGTTCACCAAACTCAAACAGAAACACACTGCTGTCACATCTGCCATTGTGCTACAAACAGTTCATCTCTCACATACTTCGTTACTCTACACTACATCTGATGGTTATCTCCACTTCTCTAAAATCACGTCGTCGATCAAGTACGACGAAGATGGATACCCTCAGATCGTCACCATAGAGAACTGGATCATGAATACATTCCCAGAACAGTTATTTGCAGCTTCGACAATAACTCAAGTGTCAGGAACACGGTTTGTTGCTAGCAGCAACACACATGGAATGGCCCTATTCGACGTCAACGTCAATACTATGTCATTCACAATCTTGGAAGCTTTCCCAGTCACACCTCCTGTTTTGGATATCAACGTCACTGGATCTGCTGTACCGAAATTGCAAATTATGGGCGGCTCTTCAATGACCGATGGGCTGATGAGAACGGAGTTCAAGGGTTATGAAACAGTGTTGGAGGGGTTGTTCAAAGTTGACAATCTTCACATTGTGACTGGGGTATGGAAGTTTGATGATATGGTTGTTGTGAGTCATCTCGACGGATCTTTGGTATACAAGTTTGATGGAATTCATTGGAGAGAGGACCATGAAGCTTTGAGTTGCGTTGATGGATCCATTCATGATGTTTACATAACAGCCCGTGGTGGACTGTTGGTGATCTCAGAGAAGGGAGTGTACGAGGATGGAACCAAGAAATTCAACAAAAGCATCGAATCAGGGTACATCACCGCTGAGGGAACACCCATTTGGATCAGTAACCGACAATTGGAAGTAAAGTCACATCGCTACAAGCTTACTGAGGAAGTCTCCAGTGTCTACGCCATCCAAAACGGCAAATCCATCACCACACTACTTGGATTCTGGTCAGGTGAGGCAAGTATATTTGTGAATGGTTCCAAGAAGATCATCCACAAATCAGACCTTGCTATCCACTCCACTCTGATCAAGTCACTCAAGGGGAGACTGGTTTATGTGTTAGGCGGTGCTGATGGATCGGTTGTGTTAGTGAGAGAGGAACCTGGCAAGCACGTTATTGAATTCAGCATTGGATCTGCACCGGTGACTGTTGTTGATTGTGGCGATGGCTCATTCATCGCAGGGAACAGAGAGAACACCATCAAGTTCACATTGGATTCCAGAGGAGACATCATCGAAAAGGGGTATTTGAACATTGACTACCCACATACTATGCGTTACAGCACACATAGTGACGAGCTGATAACGGTATACAACGGCACAGTCAACCAGCTTGTCCACTCACCGAGTCTCGAGACGTTACAGAACGATTACAAAATGAACAGACTCGCACGCAAGATCATCAAATTCAAGAACTACTTGAACCTCAGCTTGGTCATCACAGTTAGTGAAACATTCAACAAGACAATGTCCAAGGATGTGATTGTCTCTAAGATGGAAGTGATTGAGAATAACACGTTCAAGACCAAGTCCGTGTTCCAGTTCGAAGAAGGTGTTGAAGTTACAGATGTTGTCAACACGACATATCGTGCAGGAATACTGGATACTTACGAAGAGACGAAGATCAACATGGGCTTTGAGAATGTGCTTTCACAGTGCTTTGTCGTGTCTTGTATGTATCACATGCAAGACCAGGATGGCTCACCATTGATGCTGTTCTCGATAGATGAGGAAGGTGTTATCCAGTACCAATGCAGCGCACCAAAGTCGAAGATGTCCTTCTACTCGTTGACGAACCACGTGAACAGGTTGATTATCGGTGCCGGTAGCAAGATCTGTGCCTTCCAGATTTTGTATTCTGTCGCTGATTCCAAGTTTTCTTTGAAAAGGGTATCTGATTTCTATGAGACACGTTATTACTCATGTGCCATCAAGTCTGTTGGGACAGACATCGTTGTCGGTGACATCATAAAGAGCCCCATCAGGCTCAGACTGAAAGTGAAAGAGCAACAAGAGGATGGTGGTACCATCTTCAAGTTCCTGGAACACAAAGAGAGTGTGGGGATGTTGAGTTTCATGACTGCAATGGAGACATACGAGAATACGGTGATTGCTACTGACTCGAAGAACAATCTGATGGTGTCGCTGTTCACACCGGATGCCATCTCTACTGTATGTGAGTTCAATGTGGGAGATCAGATAAACGTGATCAAGAAGATTGACCGTTATGGCGTACCGTTGGTTGGTGCGGATAAGCTGACCAAGCTCTTCGTCGATGGACAGTCTCTTGATGATATTGAAGATATTGTACCGATGTTTCTTCTGGGCTCTGTTGGTGGAGGCATATACATGCTTAGCTTGGCAACCAAATCAGAAACTGTGGATCTCTTGGAGAGTGCACAGTAGAGTGCTGTTGGTGATAAGCTCAAAGTGCTCTCGAAACTACAGACACGGGAATCAAGATTCGAGCAGTTTGTGGAGATGAGAAGCTGGAAGGGAACCAAACGCAACGCCACACGTCCCTTGATGAACTTATTTGACGGTGAGGTCATCAGGAAGTACGACAGGGACGTTGCTAGAGACTTGGTTGAGGAATGCTGTGTGTTACTGTGAAGGAACTACTACCATATACGATCATTCTAACAAAACAAGTAATATATTATAGGTGGGTCATGAAACTCATTAAATCAACAAGGTCTCGATCTTGTCCTTGACGGAGTAGATCTGGTTCTTCAAAGTAGAACCCTCGTTGGTGGTGATGGAAGCAGCAATGACTGGTCTGGAAACACCACAAGCTCTACCCAAGGCGGTCTTGGATGGGACGAAGACGTATGGAACGTTCTTGTCCTCACAGAGCAATGGCAAGTGCAACAAGATCTCGATTGGCTCGGTGTCAGCGGCCATGATGATGAACTCGGAGATACCTCTGTTCAAGGTCTTGGTGGCCTCGTTAGCACCCTTCTTGAGCTGACGAAGGTTGGAAGCCTGCTGGGCAACGTCAAGGATCTGCTGGGTCAAAGTCTGGTCAGCGAGTGGGAAGGCCTTTGGGTTTGGAGCGGACATTGTTGGGGATTTGGTAAGTGAGAGGTTCCTTGCAAATGGTGTAGTGGGAGCTCGCCTCGTTGTGGAATGGGAAAGACGCTTGTGGTAGTTGAGAGAAGAGAGATGGTTCCTCTAGTTTTTCTTTTTTAGGCCCGTATACAAAATTTTCCCACTGTGCGGCCCGAACCGATGCACAAATTACCCGGCCTGCTGCTTAGTCATGTGTGCTAGGATATACCGCAAAGGCGCAGATCAGTAAGCGTATATCCCAGCACGGGATTCCTCGCGGATTGGCTGCTCGACCTTTGCCAAAAACCCACTTGGTATTCTAGTTCACACAGCCAACTATCACCAGTGGGAATAGGAGAAACATCCACAAGTTGCGCAATTGCTTCCCCAAAACAACATAATGTCTGAACTTTGGTATGTGGATGCACTCTTCTTTGCAATGCGTGGTGTTTCCAGTTGTGGATGGGGAACCCTTCCCTGGTTGCTGCGTCGAGAGGTGGCAACACGTTGACCTGTTATCACTGACTGCACGAGGATGGAACTTGTAATGAGAATGGTTGCCAACCACTCGTGGAGGGTAGGAATGACAATACCAATCAGTCTCGAGGCCATTATCACTGAAATACAAGCAATTACATCATATTCTTGGCTTTTATTCCCACATCAGCTCGTTATCATCAATGTCCTCTCCATATCTTCTCGCGCACAACTGTCAACCATACCACCCATCAAACACCGCCTGTACTACAACCAAACAGACATACTAACACACTCCCCACAGTCCTGTCTACGCTCCATTCTTCGGAGCTCTCGGTTGCTCTGCCGCTATCGTCTTCACATGTTTCGGTGCCGCCTACGGTACTGCTAAGTCCGGTGTCGGTATCTGTGCCACTTCTGTCTTGAGACCAGACTTGCTCGTCAAGAACATCGTTCCAGTCATTATGGCCGGTATCATTGCCATTTACGGTTTGGTCGTCTCCGTCTTGGTCTCCGACTCCCTCAAGCAGACACAGGCCCTTTACACCGGTTTCATCCAGTTGGGTTCCGGTCTCTCTGTCGGTCTCTCCGGTTTGGCTGCCGGTTTCGCCATTGGTATTGTTGGTGATGCCGGTGTCCGTGGTACTGCTCAGCAGCCAAGACTCTTTGTTGGTATGATTTTGATTCTCATTTTCGCCGAAGTCTTGGGTCTTTACGGTTTGATTGTTGCCTTGTTGTTGAACTCCCGTGCCACCCAGGACGTTGTCTGCTGAATCAATGGCCATATTCTTAGCCGGAAACACGACAACTACATACAAGTCATACATGACAAAAAAAAAGATAACATAACCAAACCCACAAACGCATCTGTACCATACTGTTGGTGCACTATGTATAGAGGATGCACACATTGATGCCTCTTTCTCTCCCTCCATTCTATATTACTACTTTCTTTACTATTCTTTCTTCCACTACAGGTAGCTGGATCAAATTTAACATGTAGTAGACTTTATTCACTGGTAGCCAACATCCATGAAGGCCTTACCAATCTCCACTGCGACGTTTCTTCTGATAGTCTTGATAAGACTCTTGAGATCCAATGGTGGTTCCACTCCTGCCTCTTTTAGCTCATTGATCCAGTAACCATCATCCACGTCTCTAGCAGAGTCAATGCACATCTTGTACAACTCATCAGCATCTGTAGTCAACTTAATAGACTTCTTGTCGGTTTTGTTCATGTACTTCTCCTCGAATCCATCAATGACCTTGATCACAGATAACAAATCACTCTTGGTCAGAACCTTTGGAGGCACAATGAACATCACAAACGGTAACAACTGTGCAGCCAGGATACCGAACAATCTGGCTGGCAAATGAGGGAACTTCAGCAATGACACAAGCTTCGTCAATGCCAACCTCAAAGAACCTTCGCTCTTGTACTTCCAGAATCTGTACAACACAGCATATGGTGCCAAAGTTTGACGTAACAATGGTGTGAGTTTCAAAGTCTCTGGGTCAACACCTTCGATGACAATCTTCTCGTCAACCACAGAGTTGATAACAACGTCATCAATCGGTTTCCCCTGCATCAACGAGTTCTCAAATATCAGCCATGTGTGATGCTTGACATACTCCACTTCACCTGCGCGTGAGAATAGCGTCAATGCCTCCAATAACAGCCCATTAGCCAATGACTGTTGAGCTGCAATACGGAAGATGGCATGGGCAATATGTGGTAGTTTCATACTGGCACAAATGGTCAATGCCCACTCGATGTCGTCGTTGTTCTGGAAGGGGAATTTCGGAAGATACTCTGCAATGACACTTCTTGCAGTTGGATTCTTTGATGATGCGAGTAAACCGATACCCACTGGAACCAAAGATGGTACAGTGAGACAATCCATGGCGTGTGTGTGGAGTAGGAATTCTGATGGGTTTGTAGCGGAGAACAGGTCTTGAGAGAGAAGATATGTTGGTGAAAGTTTGGATGTTTCCAACTCATCAAATGTGTATCCTTTCAGCAATCCCTTAGCTTCACATAGGGCACCGACGTAAGCAGCAGTGGCAGTAGTGAAGGAACTGATGGCTCTCAGCGTTTGTAAGAAGTTTCCTTCGAATATGTCAACACAGGCAAACTCCCAAATTGATGTGTTGTCAGGTTGATGACGCTGTGTTGCGAGCTCATAGTACTCCGAGAGCAAGTCCACTGAAGGGATGTGGTAGAACAGCAGACCCACCAAGGCTTCATACCATGTCTGAGATTCATCCAAGATGGCATTTTGGTTACCAGAGATGATCGAGAGAAGGGACTTGATGTTCTTCGTGAGTTCTGGATGATTTGGGTTCCTTGTTGATGCATTGGCAGCTGCAGTTGCGGCTGTGGATCTCCATTTTTTGAAAATCTCAAGAGAAGCAGACTGAGGATACGACTGTAGGAGGTTATATGTGTCGACGAAAAGATTGTAGAGAAGTATGTCTGTCTGTTGGAGCTCTTCGAACTTGGAGTGCTGGAGAGAGTATGCTGCATTTTCATAAAGACCTCTGATCGTGAGCTGCTTGATGTACTTCCAGAAGTAAGGATGTGTGTAAGGTTTATCGGAATGCATTACCGAGTCGCTGAATTCCTTGTCGGGGCGTGGATCGGACTTGTTTGCCCACATTGCGAGGAGTGTCGTCAGTTCGTAGTCCTCCGAGAAGTATACCGCTCTTAGACAGTTCATGATATTGAGAGCTTCTTCCAATTCGAATATCGAGTCGTCCTAGTCACCCCTCTCTGTCTTCCGCTGGATGTACATCTCCAACTGTTCAATGGTGAGCTTCATCGCCTCATTCAACACTTCTGTCTGTTGTCTTTGGGCATCACGTTTGATGAGACCGGTTGTTGGAACGGAGTAGTACTTCTCATCTCCGAGAGCGTCGTATACGCCGTACAAGTTGGAGACATACTCTGTGTAGAATTGGTCGTTGCTGTAAGTTGGTATCTGAGTGGTGTAGAACTTTGTCTCTTCTGGATAGACCTTGATCGTTTTGTTACTGTGTGGGTCTTGAGAAATGAACCCCACGCCGTCGATACCATTGGGGTTCAATTGGAATCTCAGGATTCTCGAAGTGTCTCTCCAGTTCTGCACGCCCCCTGATGGAATTGGAGCCTCTTCAAATCTATTGAGAAGTACATTAGATACCTCGTCAACTTCCTGTCCAAGTGCCTCGTCATCGTCTTGGTCCATGAAGTCGAAGGTTTCATCCATCAACTTCAAAGGTTTCTCCTATCCACTTTTGAGCGTAAAAGCAGCATCTCCGTTTCCTGCAGCAGTGGACTGGAAACTCATTGTGGATTCTGATAGATTGATGCGATGAGATGCTGAGTTTAAGAGGATGTTTAATAGATCATCATAGCAAAATTATCACCGAGATCCTAACCCGAAACGTAAACAAACTTTTTTACCGCCCAACTAGGTAGAGGTCGGAAGTCTTTGAAGAACCGAGGGCAGCTGTACATAATTTTTTAGGTGATGAGCTCATCTCTCCAACTCGATATCATCCTTTCTGATGGCAGTTTGAAGACCAGTTTTGGTATAAATGATGAGTGACGTAAGTCGAGGAGATGTAGTTTTGTTCATATACCGGATATGGTTACTAATCATCTAATATCTTGCAGCAGAATTCACCAAACACCGCCGAAGGTGTCACGAAGTACCTAAGATCAAAGGGAACTACAGTACAACAGATCGTGGATGTTTCCAACCAGCTACTGAACGATGAACTCAATGTGTATCTTCCCAATGCTGTGATATTTGTGTTTGATATGCTCAGAAGCAGATTCAATGATTCAAAACAGCGTCAGTTCAAAGAGGACGTTTCAGTGTGGAGACTCTTCAACAGAGTTTGGACGATGTTGGATAACGATCCAAAATCCAGATCCCGTTCATTCCAAACATTCAGATTCACCGAGGCTCTACTAGGTGCCCTATAGAGTGGCACTGGTGATGTTGAGCAACTTCTTGAAGTCATCACGGCGTCATTCAACCTTGTTCGTCTGACAACCACTGTTTGTACGAACAACGAAACAGCCATGTCTATTCTCAGGTCTTACTTGACACTCTTGGACAAACTGCACAGCACTGATATCTCACAGGCCATCAATGACATCACATCGTTCTTCGGATCAATGATACCGGCTGAGAAGTATACTGCAAAGTTCACCACCCAATTCGTCTCATCTGTACTCCCTGCTGCGCTCCATCTCATCACATCCACTCCATCAAACACACAATCCCTCATTTCCTTGATTAAGAGAATCGTACTCTCAAAGGAGTCTCTTGTAAACATCAAAGAGAACATCAGTGTTCTCCTAAAGCAGTATGTCGACTCACAAAGCTGTGCCCAGCTCTATAAACTGGTTGTCGATGCAGTGTCGAAGACAGACATCGCTCTACTGGAGGATATTTACGCACTCATCACAGATACGCACCCTGATGCATCCGGAAAGCTTTTGGAAATTCTCTCACAAACAAAGAGAACACTTTCTACATCTTTTATCAAGACTGTTTTCGAGATTGAGTTCACCAAAGAGGAACAGAATTGGGATCTTGTGTACAGTCTTTTACAATTGGACATCGAGGTTGGTGTGTCTCACGGTGAAGAGATCATGTCCAGAATGGGCCAACAGAAGCCAGAGAAGTACATTGAAATCTCCAAAGAGATAATCGATGCGCATGTTAGAGCAAGAGACCTTTCCAGCTTCTTCAATATCTGGCTCTCACTTTTGAAGCAAGCCAACTCATTCTGGTCCACACAGGATTTCATGGACGTGGTATCGAGAAGTATCCTTACCCTATCTGCATCCCACCTTTCTCAGCTGATTGAAGACATCAAAGCTTCCACCGCGTCTGGGAAGTACGTTGTTTTGGGTGCCATAGTATAGGGCCTTTTCCTTGTCAAGGACCAGAACATCAAACTCTCGGCCAAGCAGTGCTTCACATCCATTTTTGACACACAAAGTGGTGACTTCAATGACATTTGGTACTTGAGATTCCAGCTGTTGTGTCTTTATGAGAATATTGTCACACAAGACCAAGCAGTTGGACTTGCATCATCGTCTCCATCGAAGGACTGCATTCACCAGTACTACACTCTTTTCAGAATCAGGGAAGTCTATGATGTTGATATCTCCAAGTTCTGCAAGTCATTCACCAAGCTCATCACCATAAAGTCCAATAAAACAGACCTCCCAAGCATCTTGGAGACTGTTTTCGAGCGTTGGTTCGTTCTGATCAACGAGCTCTTTGAAGATGAAGACATTAAGAAGGTTACATCATTACTGTTGAATGACCAAACACTCACCTCATCACTACTCAGCAATCACATGCTCTTTGAGCAATCCAGAATCATTGAGTCCATCTTGGAGAACATTCATTCTTCTATCTCTGTGAGTTCAAAGGCAAGTGACTTCCACATTAACCTTCTCAACACCATACCGATTCAGTGTTATCCTAAACGTGTGAAGGCACCTCTCCTTGACTGTATTGTACAGCAAGTTCTTGTTGATGGAGGGAAGGAAGCTTTGTTACAGACTGTTTTGCACATCCTGCAGACACCAACATTCAGATCCAAGATCGAGTCAGATTTCGGCACCATCAAGAAGCTCGTGGAAGTGGCTCCTAAGTCCACTGTCTTTCAGACTGTTTGGAACCATTGCATCAACAACCAGAAAGAGGCTTCCGTGTCAACATTCACCTCCAAGATTGTTGAGTTTGTCATGAAGGACATCAAGAAGACAAACAAGAAGCTGTCTTATGCTCTTTACATGGCCAACACTATGTTATTGAACAGCCACGGAAAGAAGCTCATTGATCTCTCAACACTACAATCGGCATTTATTGAGTGCTCCAAGTCGCTAATCAACTCTCTCAATGGATCCATTGAAGAGACGTCATGGCTTCTGCATTCTTTATACAACATGGATCTAGAGAGTAATGATGTCGAGAACCTCATACCATCCTTGAAGAGCTTTGGACAGAAGATCCAGCACTCCGACCATGTTGACGCCAAAGCCGCATTGTTCCTTCTCGAGTCAAAGTACTCCACCAAACAATCAACTGGATTCATTGAGGGACTTTACATCGTGCTAAGGGAGTCTGGTGTACCAAAGAGCTCAATCTACCCTGGCTTGCGCCACATCAGTGGTGGATTGGACGATGAAGAGTACACGGATGCATTCATCTCCGTGTTGTCATCTTTCTATGAGGAACAGAGACTACCATATCTCGTGGAGCTCTTGAGCTCATACTTGCACAATGTAAGACGCTCTAACGAGAGCTCACACAAACTTGTTGTAAAGTCTTTGTCAACCCTGATCATGAACATTCAATCACTTGACTGCTCATCACTGACCGTGATTCTTTCCACTCTGAAGGCACTCCTCACAGAAAAGACATGGGTGTTTACACAGTACTCTCTTGAACTTCTTCTGACGTTCTTGTCCCGTTGTTCTGATGCTTTCAGCAACTTTGCATCCGAGGATGTTATACAAACATACATTTTGGTTACGCACTGTCTATCCAACATCCTTCTCTTCCATCGTTACAGACTTTCCAACCGTCATCACATTGTCTTGTCACTGATGATCTCCTTACTGAAATGTCTTGCCAAGTCCAAGTCTCAGTCACCTCTCACAACGTCCAAGCCTGCAGCAGAAGCATTCAGCAGAGTGCTAACCAACCTCTGTGAACCACCAGAATCACACAAGGAGTCCACATCTGAGTCACTCAACTCGACAGTGTCATTAATCAAGCGCTCTCTGCGTAAACACATCTACGTTGTGCTTTTGAACTATGTCAATCTTTCATTGAAACGTGGCTTTGAGCCTGAGGTCAGAGAGATGATTCTTCCAGGAATCTTTGCTGTATTCGATGTGCTGTCACAGGATGAGTTGGTGTTGGTGAGTACATCGTTGGACTACAGTGGGAGAGTCTACTACAGAACGGTGTATGACGAGTACAAGAAGGTTGGTAAGTGGAAGACCGACTGAACATGACATTAGCCTCGGTATCATAAATGCATATCATTCTAGATTTAGTTTGACCCACCTCCGAGGAACTGGTAGCTGTTTTGTCTAGATGGGACCATTCTTCTCACAGAGTCTGCGATGACCTCGTTGGCACGTTGAATGGCAAACCAGGCCTGTTCCTGGCGTGAGAAAGTCTGTTCACGGTACAAGGCCTCGCGGTCGAAGTCCAGGTGATGGATATGGTATTGATACCTGAGAATATCCTTTCTTGTGATGAGACCTTTCAACAGCCCATCGTTTTCCACAAGAATACAACGCGGACCAAGTTTGTGGAACAACTCCATGACGTTCTCCAACGGGGTGTTGATGTTGACTGTGAGTGGGGCGGTATTCACGTAATGCGAGAAGTCCAACGATTGTTCTTCAATGTCAAAGTACTCATCCTCTGTGGTGAAGAACCTGCAGGGAAGAATCGGTGGCATCACTCCAGTGTATGTGTTGATGACAGTTTGTATATCATCACGTGATAGGTAGCCTTTAATCAATGGTGTTTGTTGGCCCTGGATGATTGGGAAGTTGTTGTAGTCAGTGTCATTGAGGATGATTCTGAGCTTGTCCAGAGACATACCATTCTCCAATAGAGATACGATACCGGTAGTCATTGCCTCCGATACAGGCTATCTGTGGAAATCAAACTCCTCATGAGCATCGATGAATGGGAGTCCATTAAACTCAATCATTTGCTCAGCAATGCCGCCTTTGCCCCATATGTCGCTGATGAGCTTTGTAACTGCCACGGAGATCATGGTTGGGATGATGTACTTCAAGGCACCTGTGAGCTCGAACATGATGATGACAACGGTAATGAACATGTTAGTGATACCACTGAGAGAGGACGCAGCACCCAAGAAGGCATAAACACCTGGGGTAATACAAGACCCAATGTCATCCGTGCCACATTGGTTCTTGAGGAAGGCACTATCAGAGTGACGAACAAACCACCATTGGACAAATATTCCCAATGCACGACCAAAAGTGGCACCACAAGCCATGGATGGAACAAAGATACCAGCTGGGACTTTACAGCCATAGGTGAAGACAATGAACACCATACGGATTCCAGTGGCCATCAGTAATGACATGATACTCTAAGTCACTATCCCACCGGTGGAGATATCACAAATCTAATGCTCTTCGTCTTGTTCGTTGCATGTCTCAAAGAGCACTTGCATTGCCTCGGTCATGTCCATCTTCAGGAAGTCGTTAAAGTAACTGATAGCAGCAGAGACAGTGGCGAGGAAGATCACCTCCTTCAAGTAGATGTTGGATAGGTATTTCTTGCGGAAACTGACAGCCTTGATGTTCATCTTGGCGATGATAATACCATACAGTCCACCAAACACACCAAGGATAATGAAGAATGGGATCTCGATGAGCTTCCAGTCCTGGTTGTAGACCACTTCGAAGAGAACAACCTGACCTGTTCTGAATGGGTTCATGAACTGCAAAGTGGAAACGGCAACAAGCGCACAGTAGTAGGACTCCCACATGGTTGTCAATTCAAAGACACTAGTGATGTCCTCCACACTGAACAACACGCCTCCCATTGGGGAACCAAACGCCACAGCAACACCGGCTGCGCTCGAGGCAATCAACACGTTACGGAACCACATCGTTCTCTGGTGTGCTCTGTGGAAACGTGTGGCAAACACTTTACACACCACACTGCCCACACACACTGCAAAATGGACACTAGGACCTTCTTTACCCAATGCGAGTCCCGAGGCAATGGCGAGTGGCAGTCCAACAGACTTCATGAGGAACACAGAGAAGTCAAGAAAGCCTTCCAAGGAGAAACCAGAGACGATGACTTTGATCTCTGAAATCCCACTACCAGCAGCGGCTGGAGCGTAGTGCATCACAAGGAAACATGACACAGAAGCGAAGGTCACGGAGAAGAGAACGAAGATCACGTAGTTAAAAGGCTCGATGGAGTACGGAGCCCAGTTGTCACACATCGCTTCTGATTCACCCCAACAACAGAATTTCCTGTTTAGGTACAAAGATGTGGTACAGTGACCTGTCCTTATATCTGAGAGGTACTGTGTGATGATGCTGATACACCCTGCGACAAGTCCGATAAAGACCCCCACCACTGTAAGGATAATGTAAGTCTGGAATTGCTCATACCAACGTCGCACTCTGTCGCCTTCCAGTGGTAATGCCTTTCGTCTATGTTGTTGTACATTGTCCTCCAGCCAGTCGGTTGTTGTGAAGTCGTCAAACCGTTTCAGCTCTGAAGGTTTCCTGTTCCAGCCAGTTCGAGACCTCAGTGAAGTCACCTCAATGTTGGTCGACATTTCTTGTTGAGTCGAATTCAATGAGTGATGGTTGATGATGCCTTTGGGAGTTGTATCGGGGTGTCAATAGACTTTCTCAGGAGAGTTTGTAGGTGACTGTGCCTGTTCGAAGTGATGATACGTCATGATCTCCACTGTGCAAACTTGGCGCTACAACTGGCAGCTGCTTATATAAGCCATCAGCACGTTTATCTGCAATCATGGTAAGATATCGACTTACAACAGCTACTATGACGATACAAATGCAGTTCAATTAGACTCTCGGTACGTTTGAAGCAATATGAGTAGTATATATTGAATTTGGTGTTCTTGGTTCCTTTTTGAGAGCGCCCGTGTGGGAAGGGTGAACTTGTGATATCATCCTTCAAGCTTCAACAACGAAGCGTAGGACGAGTAGGGTGGTTTAGAGATCCAATTCAATCAAAGATCAGCGACATTGTTTCAAAATCATTTGTACAAGGAAGTTACCAACTTTCTTCGTCTTATCGTTCTTTG
>JAKVQR010000333.1:0-22143 GCA_030462915.1 Petasospora meyerae | reverse complement strand
TCGTTTTGAATCAGAGGAGCTTTGATTGAGAGAGTTCGAGGCGAACTCTAATAAAATGGGGGAAGATGTAAAGATTCGACCTTCGGACATCAAAAAGGTTCGCGAATATTACGTAAGCGCCAAGACTCACCTTCCCTTAAAACTTCCCTTAAAACTTCCCTTAAAACTTCTCTTAAAACTTCTCTTAAATTTGGAGGCTTAGTTTCTGGACGACTATAAAAAGGGCAAAAGTTTCATTTTAGAACTTAACCTTCTACATACTTTTATTTAGAGAACCAGGCAAGTACCCACCTTCCTAGGAGGTATCTAGAGGAGTGTAACACTGAGCTAGTATGCTTAGGGGTCGCTTAGCCTACAGAGAATAAGATACAGATTGACATTTAGAAATTTCACATAGCTTGAGCTTGTAAGACTCTGAGTTAGTAATTATCCTCTAAGAATACTTAAGGACTACCAAAATAGGAAGTCAAGGAGACTACCCGACGCCGACCTTTTACAGAAAAGTTGCTTCGCGCTTTTTGCCCGATCTAGGAGAAGTTTCGCGAATTTGTGGCGCGAAAAAAAGCAAAAAAGAAATCTTCCCCGCCAGGACTCGAACCTGGAATCTTCTGGTTTCAGAAGTAACTACTTAAATCGTAGCCAGACGCCGTGACCATTGGGCCACGAGGAACAGATTTCAAAATTTGAAAATTGTGCTGTTTGCCCGACAGTGACACATAAATGTGGTCTGCTTAGTCAGCATTTTCGATCGATCGAGCTGCGACCAGAGTTGAAAGTACGTGGAAGTGAATGAATGATGGAAGAACAACACCACTTTGGCATCAATTGAACGACAGCAAACCGACTTTAAAAGTAAACAATGGCCTGCAAAAGATCCAAATCCAACCTGGAACACTCCAAGCTGTTCTACGGATCAGCCATCTATGACTTCCTCTCTCCGTTCAGACGGGCACAGAACCAATGGGCAGCTCGATACATGGTGATCATCTTTGCCATCATTGTGAGATCTGCTATTGGGTTTGGCTCGTATTCCGGGTCCAACACTCCGCCGATGTATGGAGACTTCGAGGCACAGAGACATTGGATGGAGATCACACAGCATTTGCCATTGGAGAAGTGGTACTGGTACGATCTGCAGTATTGGGGGTTGGACTATCCACCTCTTACAGCGTACCATTCGTGGCTGTTGGGGAAGCTCGGGACGCTGCTGAACCCATCGTGGTTCGCATTGGATTCCAGCAGAGGCAATGAGGACACTTCTCTCAAGTCCTTCATGCGCTTCACGGTGTTACTCAGCGAAGTGTTGGTGTACATGCCTGCGGTGTTCCGGTATGCCAGGTGGAACGGCAAGAGACTCAAACAGTCCCCGATCGACCAGACGATTGTGGCGTCGTGCATCCTTTTCCAGCCAGCACTGATGATAATCGACCACGGACACTTCCAGTACAACTCTGTGATGCTTGGGTTTGCCCTGCTTGCGATCGACCAGCTGCTGTACGACAACTACATGCTTGCGTGTGTCTTCTTCGTTCTCTCCTTGGGGTTCAAACAGATGGCTCTCTACTACTCCCCGATCTTCTTCTTCTACCTGCTGGGACGCTGCGTTGACTTTAAGACCGGCAAGATGGCGCTTTGGAACAGAGTGTACTTCTTCAGACTGATCCTCATTGCCATCTCCACAATGGCCTCGTTTGCCGTGCTGTTTGCCCCCCTTGTGTTGCATGGAGGTGTCGACAACTTGCTACAGTCCATCCACCGTATCTTCCCCTTTGCACGTGGAATCTTCGAGGACAAAGTCGCCAACTTCTGGTGTTTCTCCAACATCTTCATCAAGTACCGCAACAGGTTCTCTCAACAACAATTACAACTCTACTCCCTGATTCTCACATCTGCCGGATTTGCACCTGCCTGTCTCTACATCTTCTACTCTCCTCGCAAGTGTCTCCTCCCATGGGCCCTCGCTGCCTGTTCGTTGTCCTTCTTCCTCTTCTCATTCCAAGTCCATGAGAAGACCATCTTGGTTCCACTCTTACCAATCTCCTTGCTCTACTGCACCAACAACACGGACGAAATGGCGATGGTCTCATGGATCATCAACATCAGCATGTTTTCGATGTGGCCACTGTTGAAAAGGGATGGGTTGATCCTACAGTATTTCGCCATCTTCTTGTTGTCCAATTGGCTCATTGGGAATCTCAGTTTCCTCACACCGACTTTCTTACCAAATTGGCTCACGCCGGGTCCTTCCATCTCGATCGTGGAGACTCAGAGACAGAAGAGAAAAGGGCTGCCTTCCAATTGTGTATGGGTGTTGATCATTCTTTCCTCCTACGTGGCCATGGGTGTCATCCATTTCGTGGACTTCTTCGTTCCTCCACCTCTGAGATACCCTGATCTCTGGGTCCTCGCCAACGTTTCTCTTTCGTTTGGCTGTTTCGGACTCTTTTGGCTGTGGTGCTACTACAAACTCTTCACTGTATAACATCTGTCATTGGTTCCTTTATATTATACAGCTTGGTAATGTGATGCCTCTCTTGAGTTTCCGATCTGCTGTGAATAACCCCCACTGGGTTTCCCACGTAGAGTCTTGTCTGTGGTATGTCTTCTTCCACGGTTCGTCAAACGCCTCGAAGTAGTACCATGGGTAGTTGTTGATCTCGTTGGCTTTACACACCCAGGAATCCAAGAACTGTTGCATCTCATTGACTTCAGCGGTGGCGTTGTTAAAGGTTCCACCTCCAGAGGGCCATCCAACCTCTGAGATTAAGATTTTGGGGATCTGAGACTCTGTAACGGCAAGGTGCTTAAAGGGCTCTGTTTGATACCTCATGTAGTCAAATACCCAATCAGATGCCCTGTCAACAGAATCACCTTGGAAGAAAGGATGTAAGTTGGAACCGTAAACGTCACACAGGTTCAACACACTAGGATCGGTCTTGGATCCAACATCCGCAGTCCCCACTGGTAAATCCCAATTCAATTCAATCTGGACAAACGACTTAATCTCCTGGATGTATTCGATAAGTTTACTGGATGGTTGATCTTCTCTGTAAAGTACCTCGTTACCAACAAAGATGGTGTCAAAGTATTCTCTTGGATAGTCTCTAAGAACCAGTTTCAACTCAGAGATTTGCTAGTTGTTGAGTTCGTCGTCTTGACCAATCCATACACCTGGAGAAAGAGAAACATTCAAATGGAGTGATTGGATGGACTCCAAGATGTTTCTTGTTTGGTTACAGTGTGTCCCATAAGTTCTTACTCTGGATGTTATCTGAGATAAGAGTACCATATCAGTCATCACGTCGTTGAGATCTGAACCACATTCTGGGTAGTTGACTCTTTGGGGAGCATAGTCCACTCCGTAAAAAACATTATGGAGTCTCTATGACTGGGACTTCAGATTCTGTACGGCAAGGGAATCTTGGTAATCTTGTGGGATCGCATCAAGGGAAGTTGTACCAGCGATACTTCTAGTCTTGAACTTGGAACTTCTCAATCCACCTCGAACACCTCCTGAGTTGTAGTTGATCAAGGACGTTGAGTTGGATAATTGGGTAGACAACAGTCTTGGAGTTGGAGTTGGAGTTGACTTTGTTGTAGCTGAATTCATACCAGTGTTGTTGAAGGCAAAAGCTGACAACAATTGATCTCTATGCAAAGGTGTTATGTTCTGCAAATAGCTTTTCACAGTCCCATCTGTTCCTCTAGCGTAAACAATTGTTATAGGTATCAATGTACACATCAATACCACTAACAAAACCACCAAGATCCAAATAGCCACTGTTTTGTTCCTTTCGTGTTTGGTACGAGCTAATTTGGTAGTGTTTCCCACACCCAGTTCCAAATCTGTATCGGTGTCATTGTACTTCTCTTTAGAGTTCACAACTGTATCTCCTGCATTGGCAAACAAAACTCCGTTATCACCCAGAGAATCATCGTGAACATTGAGAGCATCATCCTCTGCCTTGTAGAAACTCTTGAAGACAGGTATTTGAGGTTGTTCTTGTTCTTGTTGCTGTTGCCCCTGTTCTTGCTGTACATCATTCATAGGTTTATCACAGTTCATATCACTCTCGGTGGACAGAAGATAGAAGGTACTTGAAGTGGTTGTAGTAGTTGGGGATGGGTCATTTACTTTGTCGACCTTGTTCAAAGCTGTATCTGACTTAACAGATGTGTGTTGTTGAATAGGACGTTTTGGTCTCTTCAAAAATTTGGATTTGGATTTGGAATTGATTGAACTCTTTTGAGAAAACATTGCCGGTGGGATTGACTCCATCATGAGGGGTTCAGTCAGTGTTGTTTGTTTGACACTAGCCTTCATAGATTTGGATCTGGCCAACACTCTTTCAAAATCTCTCTAGTCTTGATCAACTTTAACTCTATTGGCGTAGACCGTACCTGGACTCAAAATCAGTAAATCCAACTGATCGTTACTCAATGCCAAGTTTGGATTCATCCCAGCCGGTGTAGTGGTAGTGGTAGTGGTAGTGGTAGTGATAGGAATCTGAACGTCATGTTGATGATTTCCATAAGATGGTGGTCCAGGTGATTGAAGCAGAGACGTCTTGGGAGTTTCCACCTGTGGCAGTAAAGTGTTATCAATGCCTCTAACGTTCACCTAGTCATCAATGTTGTTGTTGTTGTTGTTGTTGTGATCTGATTGTGGTGAAGATACAGTAAATGCTGTTGGAAGCACAACGATTGCGGATCCGATGGCATCTTCTCTCAGAGAATAGACACTTGAGACGGTACGACTCAGTTGAGAATCCAACGTGTTGAGCATGTATGAGGTGGGACTCTCATGTTGCTCCATCAATGGTGTGAGTCTAGCGGTAATCACATCTTCAAAATGGTTTGAACCGAGAGGGTGGTCATCTGAAGTTGGGGACATGCTAGAGACGATGCTTATGACACCTGGGGAAGGAGACTGTGGAGGTGAGGGGGATGACCGTTGTTGTTGGTGTTGTTGATGATGATTATGGATGACCTCTTCTTCTTCTTCTTCTTCTTCTTCTTCTTCCTCCTCCTCTTCTTGTTTATCATCATGGTTCAATGTAGCGGAAGTGGAGGTGACGATGAGAGACTCGTTTGAAAGGGCGGTATTTGCTGTGGACTTCTTGAACGGGTTGACCATTTGTGATGCGGGTGTGAGAGGTAGATACTGTGAGAGATGACAAATATGGACCAGCCGGGTGATCTTTCAATATTGAATACAAGATTGATGGTGGTTCAGATCTCAAGACTAGATGGAAGTGCACAAAGTAACGAGTGACGAGTGACGAGTGACTCCTGGGACCACCATCCGCCGTGGTAGGTGTGCCGGAATTGCCATCCCAGGGTTGAGAGAAGGGTAGAAGTTGCGATTTTGTGTGTTTGTGGCAGTAATTTGGAGGATCAGAACTTAGAAGTTGAATTTTCAGGGATCTTGGTGGAACTGGCGGCTAATCGAACATGCTCGGTGTAGAATAGAAGTTGTGATGTTTTCATTTCGCTGTTGCAGTTCAAGTTGACACAAACGCCTGGAGGTATGACGTCATAGAGCATAGAGGGTAGACCTACTGCTACTACTACTACTACTACTACTAGCAGTAGCTGGATCTCTACACAGTTAACGTGTGTGGTGAATGATAGATACGACACGCTACAGATATCGGGGATCTGCTATGACTTAATGTAGGAATCATATATACCAATGAGATGCGAGGAATATCTAAACACTCGCCTACGAGCCCATCCAACTTACGATAATCAGGTGATACCTTATATACTCGAAGGTGCCAAAAGGCTTCAGAATTCAAAATTTTTCTATCTCGGCCCTCGGCTTTAGGAGGCTATGCATGAATTACTAGTGAGAATTAGCTGAGAACTAAACCGAGCCGGCATAGGCTATTTGTGAGGACCCTAGTGGGTGTACTGGTGTACTACGATACACATAGGAACAGTGAGTGTAGAACAGTTCTCGCTAGACTCTAGATGATAGACTCCAATGACTCTTTGTGGTCCTCAAGTCCTCAAAGCACCAGATCGTACAACAGTAAGAAGAACAGAAAACAGCTGTCTCTCTGCGCGCGGCTGCATATATATTACAAAAGAAACTTCGCGGTCGGTGCCACCACGTTATCAACTCATCCATCCATGTGAGAGGTGATGAGAACTTTTAAAGGCAGATATTTATATTACCGAGCACTTATGGTAAACATCTTATTTGAGGGGAGATGAGAACTTTCTACCTCGAGATCCCAGATTCTGTCCAGATTTGGCCCAGATATTTATACGCAAAGGAAAAGATTCGTCCCACTCTTCTTCCTCACTAACACACCACTACCACTACTACCACTACTACAATAGGTAAAGAACAAGTTACTACCACAACGCTCGCACAATGCCCACGGACTCATTCTACTCTACCAAGCCCATACCGTCCCAGACCCAGTCCCAGACCCAGATCGACCGAACGTTGGTGAGACTCAACACCAACGATTCCTCTTCAGACCAGTCTGTGTTCTCGAGACAGGGCTCCTCGATATCGATGGAGTCCAACGTCTCCACAGCGTCTCCCTTGGTATCAGACAAAGACCACCAACAGCACGCCCTGTTTCTGGAACAAGTGTCCCACGCACTCACCAAGGCACACGCTGCCACCACCACCACCACCACCACCACCACTGCTGCTGAGGTGGATGGACGCCCGCAATCCGCCAACAACCTCACCACCACACCCACCAACGAACCGGCCTCTCCTCCCAAGTGGTGCATCGTCCTTGTGGGGCTCCCCGCCTGTGGGAAGTCCTCCATCTGCCAAAACCTCATGAATGATATCCAGCAGTACTTCCAACAGAACGACCAACTGGACGTGATTGACGACTTCAAGATCGACTCCTTCAACGCAGGAAACTTCCGCAGAAAGCTCTCTGCGGATTTCCAATCCCAATCGCACAACTACTTCGATTCGCACAACGTGGAGGCCAAACACCAACGAGAGCTCTTCGCACACATCGCTCTGGACCATCTTCTCAACTCCCTGTTGAATTCGCAGATCAACGTCGGGGTATTCGACGCCACGAATTCCACGAGGGAGCGCCGTGATTACATCTTCAACACCATCAGGGAGAAAGAGCGCAAGACAGGGGAGACCATCAACACTTTGATACTCCACGTGAAATGCACAGATGCGAAACTGTGGCGCTTCAACGTCGAGGGGAAGACTAAAGGCCCGGATTACATCCACAGCGACCACGACAGCGCCATCGAAGACTTCATCCACAGGGCGCAGATGTACAGGGAGGCGTTTGAGGATATCACGGAGGAGGAACTGTCTTAGTACGGCGATCTGGTGTACGCTGTGATGGACAACGCAGGGAGAGAGTACAAGTTCGAAGTGAAGAACAAACAGCACCACATCCACTTGGAAGATCCTGTCTTCCAGCAGCTCAACAGCTTCGTGAGCGGTTACTACAAGGAGCACGGACACTCCTACGAACTCGAAGTGGAGAAGTTCTGGCAAACACATGACAAGAGTGTACTAAAGAACTGACTTGTATGATCTATTATATATAACGACTATAACGACAAATGACTTTCCATTCAACTACATCATCAACGTAGTCCCGGAATGCCCCCGTAGTCGTTGTGAGAGTCCAGTCCAGGGAAGTATCCATTCATGTTGTTACTTGCTCCCTGATGATCCTGTCCATGTCCATGTCCAATGTTCTCGTTCTTCGGCACCACGGCATTCACAGCGTTGTTGATCGCAAAGTACCACGCACCTTGCTTATCATCCGTGTATGGAGGATCGTTGAACGCATTAGGATCGTTTGGTCTTCCTCTGGACCAGAATCTCGCAGTTCTATCCGCACCGGCAGACGACAACACATGGCCCAACGGGTGGTAATCCAGCGTATGGATCGCCTTCTCGTGTGCGTATGGAATGTTGTGGAACGGCTTGATGTTCTCCATCGTCTCAGGGACACTCTCGTTCAACATGTAGTGGTTCAGGTGCCCGTCATACCCACCGGTGGTCAACATGGATGGGTGGATTGGGTTCCAACAGAGTGCTGATAGGTCCGTCTCGGAGCGGTAGATGAACAGATCCTTCATAGCACGCAGGTCAAACACACGTAGGGACTTGTCTCTCGAGATCGACGCTAGCAGGTTGGACCCGGGTTGTGGTTGGAACCTCGTCTTCGTGATGGTGTGTTTGAACCCGTGTAGTGTGGAGATCGGCTTAGCGTCTCTTGGATCCCACAGCTTCAACAAGTTATCCTTAGAGCCACTCACAATCAGTCCCAGGCTCGGATGCCAGTCCGCACTCTTAACATCCCAGTTGTGGCCCTTCAACACTCTTTCCTCCTGACCGTTGTGGAAGTTCCAAATCTTCAACGAACTGTCATCACTCGCAGTGACAAATTTGGAATCACCAGGAGCAAACGCCACATCTCTGATAGCGTCCGTGTGTGCCTCCAAGATGTTCACATTATTGAAGTTGGGCTGCCAGAACTTCAACGTACCATCCTGGTCTCCACTGAGCAACCAATCGTCATTATGAGAATAGTTCAAACACAGAATAGCCGTGTCGTGCGCTTGCATAATCGTCTCGAAGTTGAACGCCATACCGTTCCATAGCGTGAACTCTCCCGAATGACTCGCCACTAGCAATCTTCTCCCCTCCGGTGTGAATTTGATGGCGTGGATAGCATGTTTGGCCTTGTTGGAACTGAGATGTACAAACTTAGTCTGCGCATCAACGATGGGTTGTGTCTTATAAGCATCCGGTGGGAGCATATCAATGGTGTATGATGCCTCGGGACGTATTGCGCCCAAATGTGGCGGTGTTTGACGCCCCAATTTTCTCTGTAACACCCATCTGCCCATGTTGGTACCATGATCAATGACTCGACGATGTGTGGTGGTCTTCTTCTGTTGGGAGGCCAATTGGATATCCAGGGAGTTTTGGAAGAATCCTCGTGGACCTCCTTGTCTTTGCTGATGTTGTTGTTGTTGTTGATTGGACATCATCTTGGGAGGGATGAATTGTATGATTTGATAGTACAATTGGCTAGCAAAGGGTGGGTAGAGGTGGTGAAGTTCACGTAGTTCATGACGTTGTGTGTAAGATTCTCGCCCTAACAAGTTGGTGTCTGGGTGTTGGATCTGTTGGAGATATGAGGTTACCCTACCTCTTTCCATAGAAACTCATACCTCATACTCATACTAGACTAACAGGTCCATTAACGGTTCATAATTCTCATAATTCATAGCCTATTAGTATATAGCATTCATAGAAGTCCAGGTTATCATCTGTATGATCATACACTCCCGTGATCCATCATCTGCTTGATGAACAACTTGTACTCCTTGATCTCTTTGCGTTGTTTCTCAATGATCTCATCTTTCTCCTTCAACTTAGTCCGCGTTAATGTAGTGCTGTCATTATCCCCAATCATAGATCTCTGTAGATGTTCTTTAGCGTGTAATTGCTGCTTCAATGCCGCTTCCTTCTCCTCATGGTGGCGCAACTCTTCTTCCAACAACTATATCTGTTCTTTCAAATGTTGAAGTTCTCTCTTCATGGTGTCCAATTCACGACGAGAGCCATCATAGACACTCTCCAAGAAGCTATAACTCTTTGTTAAGAACGCCATCTTGTGATCACTTGCTTCTGATAGTCTAAGGACCATGTCCACCAACGATTGGATGTCGTTCTGTTCTGTGTACGTCTGATGATGATCCATTGAGTTCCCACTGATATGGATAAGTAGGTCCACCGTTTGTCGTAGTTTTGTGATGATCTCTGTGTTATCTGTATTCTGTTGTTGTTGTGATATTTGCTTTATAGGTGTGATGAGTGTGGGTTTGACTATAGGGTGATTCCATGCTCGTGGTTGAGCATCTGTGAACTGACCATTGTGTTGTTGTTGTTGCTGTTGCTGCAATAGAGTCTTCTTCAAAACAGGGTTGGGCAATACACTTGATTGTTGATTCATCTGCGGTTTGGGAAGCATCACCGAGTCGTTGAGTAAAGAGTGTTTCCTCAAGACGGGTGATCCAGCTAGAGTGGTGGTTGATCCGCCATTGTCGAGGGAGTCTACCGCCGTGGAGGAGTTATCGTCCAATGGGTCATCTAGTGAGAGGTCGAATGTCCTGTCTGTGATTGATATGCAGTCTGGTGAACTTTCCATTGTGTGGATGTATTGATTGATTTGATGGATTGTAAGATGATGTACGGGGGGAGGGAGCTAATTAAGAGTTGAAGTGGCTGATAGTTGGTATAGGATGAGGGAAGAAAAAAGAAAAAAAAAGGCCCTCTTTCCTTCTCCGCATCAACACTACAAATCTCTACAAAACAAGCAAATTGACACTCTCATGTCCATAATAAACGTCCATATATAATTTCATCTATACCTTATTCCATCACTCTATCCCTGATCCTCAGGATACCCGTCTTCATCACCATCATCACCATCGTTATCCCCATCATTAACCCCAATCATCTCTGCCCATTCCATCAACTAAAAGATCAAACTCATATTGGGCCCAATATCCTAAGCACGGTCCTTTAACATGTTGTATGCATCGTTCAAATTGATCCGATACCGATGCATGAAATACGCCACGATCAAACTTGCAGACCTCGAGACTCCGCATTGACAATGAATAAGGATCTTTGAATGCTTCTCCATGTGGGTGGTGATGACATCTACGAGGAATTGGAGGTCTGTGCAGATCCTGGAGGTGTGTGTCCAGGGGACGTAGTAGTACTCCTTTTGATCGGATGTGTAATGGAGGATGTGTGGGTGTTGTGATGGGGGAGGTGAAGGGGTGAATTGTTGGGGTAGTTGTGGGGGGATCTCCTTAGCGACGTTGATGATGAGGTCGAATTGAGAGATTTGATCCAAGGTGGGTTCGGAGTATAGGAACAGGTTGGGTTGAAGGACACACGCGGGGCCATTCGGGTAGGCGTTCAGCTTGGAGTGGTCCCCGTCGATGGTGAGTTGTTGGACGTCACTCACCAATGTCTGTGTTCTCATCGTGTCGCCCTGTGCGGTGGTGGTCTTGAGAGTGGACGTGGAGGAGTGTGAAGAGGAGCGTTTGTCTGATTGTGGGTGAGAGAGAGACATGCGGTTGATGGCGAAGGACTCACTGGGCGTGGGAGGGACAAGCGGAGAAGAGTCGGGTGGACTGCTGGATGAGAAACTCGGTATGCTCCTTGTGGTGGTGCTGCTGCTGCTGGATGTGGAAGCCGATGTGAGAGTGGATGAGTGTTGTGCGCTCTCCACTTCTGTTGGGATGCACAGTGACAGCGTGGCTCTTCGTGTCATAGTGGAGGATGAAGATGAGGACTTGTTATCGTTCACTCGGGACATCGAAGGGTGCCTGTACAACTGGTGTGTCTGTACTGGCGAGCGGACAGAGAAGACCATCGGCACGGGACTCATCGCTGTGACTGTTGCTGTGGACGTCGTGGGCGTGGGTGTGGATGTGGGTGAGTGTGAGTGTGAGTGTGAGTGTGAGTGTCGTACCTCTGACTACGACAACGACGATGAAGAGCCTCTGTTGTTGTTGTTGTTGTTGTTGAGCTGGAGTGACAAGTTCTTGGTGTTGCGCCTGGTACTGCCTGTGGACTGCTGTGGCAACTCTGGCGACCTGAAGGAGCTCCACGACGACGACGACGATGTGCTGCTGTTGTCCATTCTTCTGTCTCTTCTCTCTGTACGTGTCGAGTGGTTCAGGAACTTCCAAGGATCGTCGGTGCTGGGAGGCAAGCGAAGAAATAAGAGAAAGAGCAGTGGGTTGTGGTGGGTTTCACACTTGTATGACGCCGGCGCGTACCTGAAAACTAGCGCAGTTGATGATGTTTCACGTGGAGATTTTGTACTGGGAGAGCCTTGGTAGCTGTGTGTTGTCCGTTTCAGAGTATCGACTATCGGCACACTGACAGTCCTGGGCAATAGCAAGATGAAGCACAACCCGAAGTTGAGCGAAGTCGAACGAACTTAAAAGTCTTGAGACGATAATTGAATCAACCGCCAATCGTGGTGGAAATGTGGGAAATCGGTGTGGGAAAATCTCTGTAAGGGGCAGACGCGGTGGGATAATTATAGCAGGTGGGAGATGGGTACAATCGAGGGGGATTCTAGTCTAACTTTGGATCCAAATGGCGTCTGGCAAACGATCAGATCAGAGATCCAGATACTAGCAGCTGCCAGCAACAGTACGACACTCACACAACTACACTTCCTACGTCGCAGACTTCCCTCTGCCATTCCACAGTTTGCCCACTTCTCAAACACAGCGGATACCTAACGGACCTAATTATAGAAATCAGTCCGTTTCAGACGAGATCGGCGCACAAACAGGTTCGCGAATCGCTTATATAAGTCGCACACTCTTAGTTATGTAATCACCGCGAACTCGTTCTACAGACCATGCACCCGTACACCCTGAATTTCTTTTTCCCATGACCGACCCACGTGGGCTCGAATTTATATGCATGTCTGAGCCTTGGCCCGAGTGATCTCTCTAATTTGTTCCCGTGAGTCGTGTGACGAGATTCTCGAAAGGGGAAGAGATTGCCAAGGAGAAGAGCCCAGACTCCAGAGAGTTCTTGGAAAAGTCTTGTGCTGGTCGTGTGACTGCTTTCCCCATCAGCGAGTGTTGATCGTTACGTAGTTAGACGAGAGAAGGTGATGAGGAGCCTGGAGGAGACGTATGAGGTACTAAACAGTAGACCCTTGACTCCCTTGACACATACAAAACTTGTAATCCCACAACACAACAATGCACGCCGCTGCTCCTCATTTCTTTTTCGCTCTTACTTTCTCTACACGTAGGCTGCTTCGGCGTAGATCCCATACAAAAATTTGGCCGATCTCAGGCTTTGAAGTTTGAGCTCTTATATACTACAACCCCCCGAGAGAAACCGCGTTGTCTCAGCAGAAGAGAAAAAAAAATCAAGCTGCATAAACTGTACGTCTGTGCTTTTTGTATAAAACTAGCGGAAGATCCCCAGATTCCATTTTCCTCTCATATATTACTCACTGCACACAGTTCAACATCGACTATCGACAGCATCCACATACGAAAGAAAGAACTCAACAATGAAGTTCTCTCTTTCCCTCCAGTACAACGCCGTCCCAGAATGGCAGGACCATTACATCAACTACTCGGGACTCAAGAAGACCGTGTACCAGCTCCAGGCCGAGCAGTTGGACAAGACCACCTCCGAGGGTTCCAGCTCAAACAAGGCTGATCAGAGCTCAACATCCTCGTCTTCCTCCAACCAGCTCAAATCCACACAAAAGGTCAAACAGGCCTTCCAAACCCTTCCAAACCCGTTCAAGAAGTCCAAGTCAGACGCCGAGACCACCACGCTGGAGTTGGACGACCTTGCCACACAGACATCAAACTCAGACATCGTGGACTCCTCAGACCCAAAGGAGATCTTCTTGCATAAGCTCAGAGCAGAATTGAACAAGATTGAGGACTTCTTCAAGATCCAAGAGGCGCTGGACAACAAGAACTTCCAGAGCTTGGTCAACGAGGCAGACGTGAAGAAGATCTACATCGCCAACGTGGATGACGTGTTGAGCGACAACAAGTCCGTCCTATCGAGAAAGAGCTCCATCACACAGGAAATCCTCCACACAGCCAACTCCTTCAACTTGCCAATCGAGGTCAAGGACGGAACACACACAACCACACATAGACACCACATCGAGAATGCCGTCAATGCCGACGACGAGGATGAAGACGACGACGACCACTCATACTCGCAAAACTCTGCGCTTTTGTCCGACGCTGACTTTGACAACGAAGTACAGATCTCCATCAAGAAGAGAACAACTCAGCTCTTTGTCGAGTTGTCCCAGTTGAAGGCCTTCATCGAGCTCAACAGACTCGGCTTCTCCAAGATTGTGAAGAAGTTCGACAAGACCCTGGGAACAAACTTGCGTCCAACCTTGTTCGACAACGACGAGTTCTTCAAGGACTCGTACACCTTCCAGTTCACCACCATCCAGAACCTCGACGAGAACATCAACATCCTCGTGGAGATCTACTCCAGCGTCACCCAGAAGCCAGTCGAGGCCGCACGTGAAGAGCTCAGATCACACTTGAAAGAACACATCGTGTGGGAGAGATCCACCGTCTGGAGAGACATGATCAACTTGGAGTCCCGTGCCAACGCCATCAAGGGTGTCACCACGGACGTTTCCGCTCAGCAGGAGCTCTTCGACTTGGAGTTCTACTCGTGGAAGTTGCCATTCGCCATCAACTTGTACTTCACCAGAATCGAAAACTTCATGCTTCCAAAGTTTGTCACCTCGTGGAGAGTCAGAAAGCTCGCCGTCATCATCGCCATCACCGGTATCCTCCTCGGTGTCAAGACGTTCAACGACGAGGCCGAGCACAGATGCATGGCTCTGTTGGCCTGTGTTGCTCTCTTGTGGGCCACTGAGGCCATCCCGCTCTTTGTCACCTCTCTGCTCTGTCCTCTTCTCTCTGTTCTTTTCAAAGTGGTGAAGGACGACGACGGATCCGTGATGGATGCCGCAGACGCCTCCAAGTACATGCTTGGCCAGATGTGGTCCTCCACCATCATGGTGCTTCTCGGTGGTTTCGTCCTTGCTGCTGCCCTCACAAAGTACAACATCGCCAAGGTCGCTGCCTCCTACTTGCTCTCTGTGGCCGGTGACAGTCCTCGTCTGATCCTGCTCGCCATCATGTCTGTTGCCCTGTTCCTCTCCATGTGGATCTCCAACGTCGCCACACCGGTGCTCTGTTACTCTTTGCTCTCCACCGTGCTCAGACAACTCACCTACGATGCTCCCTTTGCCAAAGCCCTGATTCTCGGTGTCGCACTGGCCTGCAACATCGCCGGTATGTCCTCTCCAATCTCCTCCCCTCAGAACGTCGTCGCCATGCAGTACCTCACTCCATACGGTGTCGGCTGGGGTCAATGGCTCGCTGTCTCCATCCCGGTGTCCATCATCTCCCTTGTCATTGTGTGGGCTCTCCTCATCCTCACTTTCAAAGTCAACACACACAAGGTCTCCCGTATGCGTCCGATCCGTGAGAAGTTCACCATCAAGCAGTGGTACATCATCTTTGTGCTTCTTGGAACCATCATCCTGTGGTGTGTGCTCACCCAGATCGAAGGTGCCTTTGGTGATGCCGGTGAGATTGCCGTGTTGCCTCTCGTGTTGATCTTCGGTACCGGTTTGCTCACCACAGCAGACATCAACAACTTCCCATGGTCCATCGTCATTCTTGCCGAAGGTTCCTTGGCTCTTGGTAAGGCAGTCCAGTCTTCCGGTCTGCTCTCCACCATCGCCACCGCGTTGCAGAGAAAGATTGAGGACTACGACATCTGGGTCATCATGATCATCTTCGGTATCCTCATCTTGGTCATCGGTACGTTTGTCTCCCACACAGTCTCCGCCATCATCATCATCCCATTGGTCCAGGAGATTGGTGACTCCTTGAGTGGTAAGGGTTCCGCTGCTATCTTGATCTTCGGTGCCGGTTTGGTTTCATCGTGTGGTATGGGGTTGGCCTCCTCGGGTTTCCCCAACGTCACTGCCATCTCTATGACCGATGAAGTGGGAAGACGTTACCTCAGTGTCAACAACTTCATCTCTAGAGGTGTTCCAGCTTCCATTCTCGTGTACATTGTCGTCATCACCGTCGGTTTCGGTATCATGAAGGCCACTCTTGGATGAAAAGATAAGAAATGATTCAACTGTATAATGATTTTGTTTTTCTCAATGCTATGATTATGTTACGTTCTTACCTGATTCCCACAATCCGTACAGAATACATCCAACGATCCATCGCTTTTGGTTAGTGCAAACTTGTCACCACCACAGACATCACACACGAGTTTCTTCTGGTTGGCGTTACTGGATCTTTGGGTGTTGAGCCTCTGTGAGATGGAGTCCACGGTACCGCTTCTAGAACGACCAATTGGAGGCGATAACATCCCATTAACCACACTACCGTTCTTCTCGGGCGACTTGGCCATCCCGTTGTGAGAGTGTAGTGATCTCAAAGAATTGCCACGAGAGAGTAAGGAGTTGTTCGAGCTGTTGAGGTTGATGTTGAGTAATTGTCTGTGTGCCATCGCATCCTTCTGCTATGCTTCCTTCTGGGCGTCACGTCTCTGTTTCTCACTTAGCAGGATCTTTCTAATGAACGATGGTATGTCTTGTCTGAACACTCTGATGGTACCGTGATCATCTGCAGTGACGATTATTCCTCCCACATGGTCTTCATCAATCAAAGAGTCTGATTCTTTGCGTACAGGTAGATCATCAGTAGACTCCTGGAACATGGACTCCTTACCGGCTTTACTCAGCTCAGAACTCAATTCGTAGATGTAGTCGTTTGACAGTGACAATGCCTTTGAAGTGCCCGAAGGAGCAACAAGTGCACATGTGACAACATGGTGGTGTGCATGGAAAGAAGTGTAGTCTCCTCGCTTGATCTGTTTGTTGTGATGCATCAGGTGGAGCAACCCACTCCCCGCTGATGAACCTGTTGTATGGTGGTTCCCACTACCACGACTGTGGTTATGTTTCTCCTTCTCCATGTTCCAAATGTAAAGCCAATGGTTCTCAGACCCGGAGATGATGTATCTGTTGTCATCCGAGACTGTAGCGATGATCTGAGACGAGTTGTTGTCGTGTCCTTTGAAGTACTGCTCAACCTGTTTCGTCTTGAGTGAGATGATCCTTATCCTTGAGTCGTTTGAAGACACCAGTAGCTTAGTCTCCCCGTTCTCGACGAAGCACTCAATTCCAGTGATCTTTCTATGGTCCGATTTCTTCTTCTTCCCCAGATCCAGAGACTGGCGTGGCTCAAATGTCTTGGTGTCCAGAATGTGAAGCATACCGTCAAATGTACCCACCAATACCAATTCACCGTTTGCTGTGATTGCCACAGCAGTGACCAGACTATGCGCATCAAACTCAAACTTCACGGAATTCTCCAGGATGGACCATAGTCGTACCTTATGATCAAGACATCCGCTGATGAAGAATCTGTCGTCTGTTGGATGGAACTTGACAGAGGCAACGAAGTCTCTGTGTTGGAAAATTCGCAAACACTTAGTCTGTTGGATGTTCCACAATCTCACTGTCTTGTCCATTGAACTTGATAATAGGAAGTTGTTCTTGCTCCAATCCAGCGATAAGACGTCGTGTGTGTGGCCCAAGTAGCTCCGATAGGGTTGGTCTTGAAACACAGAGGCATACGGCATTGGTCTCTTACCACGCTCACGCTCAGTGTCATTGGTGGCAGCAACACCGCTAGACTCGGCGTGTACATCACCTAGATGATCCAGCGAGACACTGCTCTTCACATGTTCGAGCCCAAGTCTATCCAGAGGTGAATTGATGACTTTCCACACCTTGATGGCGTTTCCCTTACCCGCAGTCGCCAGAAACTTCCCGTCATTGCTGAACTTCATCGCCCAAATGGCATGTCCCGGTGTCATCTGTGTAGATGATGAGTCTGTGTCTGTTGTGGCGAGGTTCCCGGATGCTCCAGGTTCAACTACTTGGCTTAGCGGTTGCTCATCGTAGACAGCACCGCCTCCACTGACATCAACTTCCATCGGCACGGTTGGTCGCCCACTGCCCTGCTTCAACTCCTGCGCCAGGAACAGTCTTCGGCAAATCGGCACATTCGTGTGTGACTTTCTGAACGTCTTGATGTGCTTCGGCTGCTGGAGATACTTCTCGTAGTCCTCGTTGTCCAGCATCAGATCCAACCGCTCGCTGAGGTTCCGCGTCTGGTGGAAGTGCTTCTTGCCGTACTGGAACAGATGGAATGAGATTGGCTCCGTTGCCGCCCAATACTGGTTGATGTCGGTCGATAGGCTATCCCGTGTGATGCCACCTTCCTGATCTTCTTCATCTTCGTCATTCTCTTCGTCATCATCGTCGTCGTCGTCATCGTCATGGGAAGAGTGGTCATTCTGTTCCCGGTGAAGGTTGCTGCTGGCGGCTATCGATGAACGCCTGCTGTTTCTGGGGCTGGACGTGTGTTTGGATCCAAAAATGCTGAAAAGAGATCGTCTTTTATTCCTTGAAGAAGCCTGTGAAGAATGTTGGCTTGCCGCCGAATTGAGTGGCTCTGGCATTGGACCTTCTCTCGTGGTGTTTTGTGTGGTTGGCGTGCCGGTGAATAAGTGATAGCAAGAATGCGATTTATAGGCCAATTATCCTCTCTAGATTGAGGGAAAATATTGTTGAAGCAAATATCCAAAATCAGATATCTCAGAAAGATGACCCTCAAAAGCTGTTCTGGCCAATTTATCCAGTGTTAATAGAGAGACTGTTAGTACGTACTAACTTATACGCGGCTACTTTCTATCGTAGTCTCTCATCCGTTGTATCGCGGCGATGACATGACCGACTATGCCCGAGATCTTGTCACAGCCACCACACCGCCCACAAGCCACTAGCCACTAGCCACATCAGCGTCCATCAGCCACACAACACACACTAGTACTTTACCATGACTACGCGATCTCATAGCCAAGCTATAAATAAGATGTTGTATAATTATAATCCAGGAATATAGTCGAACGAAGACATTCAATCTCACTGGAATAGCGGGGCTAGAATCAAAAGGCCCCACATCATGATGGAAGTAATAAGTAGCATCAATATCTCAAAGCACCCGTCGCAGTCAACTGGTCTCGAGTCGTAATTAATTTGAAGAAGTGAAAAGCCGAAAAGATAAAGACCGCTCCGAAGAAGTTTCCGGTACAGAATATGTTGGGATGTTGGATATCATCAGATGAATGCCAATGAAACCAACAAGGATAATAGAGCGAGTGTAAAGCCATTGTTTGGACTGACGACAACTGCAGCACCTTCATATACAGTTGGTGATGAGGTTGGAGAGTCGCCAGTGGATGAAACTGTGCCCCCGATGACGCCAATCGATGCACCTGTAGGAACTGATGTCACAACGGAGTCAATAGCACTGGTAGTGATGAGTCTTGTCTCCAAAGTGGTGGTGCTTACTATAACATCAACGACGGAGCTTGCTGTAATTGAGCACTCCTCACCGATACACTCATCAACTGTGCTCTTGGTAGTGCCTGTAGTTGTGACAGCATTGGAGCTAGTTTCTGCACCAACAAGAGTAGTTGACGGAGATACAGCAACATGTGACGTAGTTGGTGCGGCAACCTCAGTGAACGAAACTGTCGAAGTGTAACAAACACCAGCAGCACACGATGTGACCGTGGAAACCTTGGTCTCTGTAACATCGGGCGTCACAGAAGTTGAGGCAACAGAAACATAAGATGGAGAGTATGTCACAACACCATTGGATGTAGTTGGAACGAGCACGACAGCTGAAGTAGCTTCTGATGTAGTGCACTGATCGCCATCACAGGATGTGATTGTCACCAGAGTAGTCCCGGTAGTGTATTCCGACTCAGTAAGTGGGCAGTACGTAGTAAACTCGGTGACTGCACCGGATGAAGTGTAAGTCACCACAGTGATACCAGTTGTAGCAGTAATCTCTGAACACTCTCCACCTGCACATGATGTCACTGTAATGACAGTGGTAGAACGTGATGGGGTAGTAGAAGACGATGGTAAAGGACAGTAGGTGGTGTACTCTGTAGTGATTCCCTGAGAGGTAGTAGTGATAACAGTGACACCAGTAGTCACAGCGCTTTCAGTGCATTGATTGTCGCTGCATGACGTAACGGTGACAACGGTGGCTGAAGGCTTGTACAAGTCATAAGTGGTGGTACCAGTAACAAGGTCGCCGTTGAAGTTTGTGGTTGGATACTCTGAGACAACGAGAGTTTCAGTATCACCGTCCACATCAACAGTAGTAGTGGTGTGTGGTGGTTTGACTGATACTGGGTAGGTAGTGGTACCAGTAGTCGAAACACCATCAGTGCCTGTGGAAGTGAAGAACGACACATACCCCGTAGAAGCAGAGCCATCGGTGCCAGTGAAGGTGGTAATGTACTCGGCATCATCAGTAAGAGTCGTGGTGCCAGTAACCAACGCTCCGTTGGAGTCGGTAGTTGCGTACTCGGAAACAACACCAGCGTGGGTCTCACTGTTCTCGTCAACATACGTGGTGCTGTATGGGGTGTTCACGGACACTGGGTAAGTGGTAGAGCCAGTGGTGAGAACACCATCAGTACCAGTAGAAGTGAAGACGGACACGTATCCTGTAGATGCAGAGCCGTCGGTACCAGTGAAGGTAGTGATGTACTCAGCGTGGTCAGAAAGAGTAGTAGTGGCGGTAATGAGAGAGCCATCAGAGTCAGTAGTTGGGTACTCTGATACTATGACAGCCTCACTCGCACCATTGGCATCCACCGCAGTAGTGGTGTATGGTGCGTTGACAGAAACCGGGTATGTGGTAGCACCAGTTGTCAGCATACCGTTAGTATCAGTTGAGGTGAAGAAGGACACGTAGCCAGTAGACGTAGTGCCATTATCATCAATGACTGTTGTGATATATTCAGCATCTGCAGCAAGTGTTGTAGTGCCGGTCACAAAGTCGCCATTGGAGTTGGTAGTTGGGTACTCGGAAACAACATAGGTCTCGGTCTCGCCGTTCTCATCGATGGCGGTGGTCGTGAATGGAGAATTAACAGACACAGCCGAAGATGTAACACCAGTCATGAAGGAGCCATTCTGATCAGTAGTTGGATAGAATGAAACAACATCAGTCTCTAGTGACCCGTCGTCATTGGTGTACGTCGTGACGTATGGAGGCGGTATGGATGCATATGAGTCTGCATTAATCACAACTGTGCTGGTGAGCTCAAATTGAACAACCGCTCTTTTGGAAAGGCCTGAACCGGCAGTATCAGGGCCAGTAACGGTAACAACCAAGCTGTTGGTATAAGGCGCTGGGTTGGTGGCCTGAGCATAAACCGTAAGTACCAAGCTCGATCCGATCTGAATAGATCCATTGAACTGAGCAGAGTATTCAGAGTCTTCAATACTGATGCTTCCATCAATTGGTCTTCCCGACAGCATCCATTCGCCCTTGAGGAAGAAATATGACTTACCGTCATTCCAACCATCAAGTGATATAGATTCCCAAGGTCCAAGAGATCCAGGAACAGTGACAACCCAGCGAGGTTGCCCATCAACAATACTGCCTTCAATGGAAGGAGTTGGAATACCAACAGGAGCAGACTCTGTGGAAGATATGGATGACGCAGTCATCGGCAACGATTCAGATGAGGATGCACTATTCGATGAGGTAGAGTCTCCAAGGGATGATAGCATGCCAGAAGATAACATCACGCTTGATGAAGACGTCTCGGGATATGACAAATCAACGGATGTGGAAGTAACACTGGAAATAGCACTGGACTTCGTAGATGAGTAAATCAGACTAGAAGTAGAAGATGTCGATCCAGAAGATGTTTGGTAAACGGATGAAGATGTACCACTGGATGACGATCTCGACTCGAAAGGCAATGTTCCACTGCTGGTCGAAGATGTAATAACCGAAGAGGAACTACCGTCAGCACCAGTTGAGGTAACCATGCTAGAAGACGACAACAGTATAGAAGACGGACTCTTGAATGATGACGATGATGATGCTGATGATATCTCAGTGGAAGTGGAGTCAGCGAGTGCTATCGTGCTAGTACTGGTGATAAGATGTCCCTCAGAATCGGTATTGACATCCTGCGAGATGATAGCAGTCACAGTTTCAGCATCAGAGCCCACCACAGTTGTAGTATAAGGCGGAACATACGCGATAGGAGATGTTGTCATTCCAGTCGTGAGAATACCATTGGAATCGGTGGATACGAATCCAGAAACCAGTCCAACATGAGTTGATCCGTTATCATCCAACACTGTAGTGAGATAAATATAGTCCGGAGCGAGAGTAACCGTGTACGTTACCAAGGACCCATCATCGGCAGTAGCAGGGAACTCTGAAACAATACCAGTAGAAGCCTGTCCTTCTTCATCGATTATAGTGGTAGTGTATGGCGGATTCACAGACACTGGGTAAGTGGTAGAGCCAGTGGTGAGAGCACCATCGGTACCAGTAGCAGTGAAGAAAGACACGTATCCGGTAGATGCAGAGCCGTCGGTGCCTGTGAAGGTGGTGATGAACTCGGCATCG
>JAKVQR010000332.1:0-22491 GCA_030462915.1 Petasospora meyerae | reverse complement strand
CATGAAATGTTACGGCCACCCGAGAACCCGAAACCCGTCAAGAATATGGGTGATATATTGGTGGCATATTGAAAGAATCGATGGATGATTTTTGGTTGGATATATAGCCAGTATTTGATATATAGAGATCCCATATATGGTGCAAGATATATGGTTTTGGAGATATGTCTTTCCCAAGTCTCCACTTATAGCTATATAGTAACGGCTTCTCCACAACTTCCGAATTAAGCTGGTGAAACGCGTAAAAACTTCCTGGTTGCATCAGGTTGCAAGTTCCACTCGGCTCGGGATGTAAACAAAAAAAGCACTAGTTTCATATAAAAAGGTGGATATAGCCGTCACTTCCGTCGTTGGCGACTATCACTTGAAGACATATTAGAGCACAGAACGATATTCCCTACCAAGTGAAGATGCTTTCCTTGCAATCACTTCTTCCCTTGGCCTCTTTGATAGCCTCTGCATTGGCTTTCTCCCCTACAGGAGGATACGCTCCGGGGAACGTGACATGTCCAACCGATGTCGATACTTTTGTTAGAGCAGCCGACTCCATCTCCCAAGATGAGAAGGACTGGTTGGAGAAGCGTCATGAGATCACAGACGAGAAGTTGGCAGAGTTCATCGAGCGTGCCGGACTGGACTACGACATCACAACGTTGAACAGCTCCATCAACGTTGCCATTGCCTTCTCCGGTGGTGGTTACAGAGCGATGCTTAACGGAGGTGGCCAGATCTCGGCATTGGATGAGCGTACTGATGGTGCAGTTGAACACGGTCTTGGTGGATTGCTTCAGGCCACTACGTACATGGCCGGATTGTCTGGAGGTAACTGGCTCACGGGTACTTTGGTGTTGAACAACTGGACTTCGGTGCAGGACATCCTTGCCGGAGACGTGATTTGGGACTTGGAAGACTCGATCGTGTCGTCTGGTGGTTGGAACATCTTCTCCACCCTGGGACGTTGGGACGAAATCGGTGATGCCATCAGCGATAAGCAGGATGCCGGTTTCAACACCTCTTTGACGGATATCTGGGGACGTGCGTTGTCTTACCAGTTCTTCGGCGAGGACAATGATGGACACGACGGACTCACTTTCTCCTCCATCAGAGACTTCGAGGTATTCCAGAACGGTTCGATGCCTTTCCCATTCTCCGTTGCAGTCGGAAGAACCCCGGGATCGATGATCTTGAACCTCAACTCCACCGTGTTTGAGTTCAACCCATTCGAGATGGGATCGTGGGACCCTTCATTGTATGCCTTCACCGATCTCAAGTACCTCGGAACTAACGTCAGCAACGGTGTTCCAGTGGACTCCGATGTGTGTATTGAGGGCTTCGACAACGGTGGGTTCGTGTTGGGAACTTCTTCTTCCCTTTTCAACCAGTTCATTCTCCAGTTGAACACCACTGGACTGTCGGGTGTGTTGTACGACCTTGTCGAGTACTTCCTCACAGATCTCTCTGAGGATTCTGACGACGTTGCCATCTACGCACCAAACCCGTTCTACAACACTCCTTATGCTGAGGCACAGACCATCGCTGAGAACGAGACTTTGTACCTTGTTGATGGTGGTGAGGACTTGCAGAACGTCCCATTGGCCCCATTGCTCCAGCCAGAGAGACAGGTTGATGTGATCTTCGCCTTTGACAACTCTGCAGACACCTCGGACTCTTTCCCCAACGGTACCTCCTTGGTGGCCACCTATGAGCGTCAGTTTGGCATCCAAGGTAACAAGACCGCATTCCCATACGTGCCAGACCAGGCCACTTTCGTCTACCACAACCTCTCCACCAAGCCTACTTTCTTCGGCTGTGACTCCAAGAACCTCACCGACTTGGCCAACATCCCTCCTCTTGTGGTGTACATGCCGAACACCCCATACTCGTACTGGTCCAACACCTCCACTTTCAAGATGTCCTATACAAACGAGGAGCGTGACGGTGTGATCCGCAATGGGTTCGAGTCCGCTACGAGATACAACCTCACCATTGACGAGAACTGGCCGTTGTGTGTTGCTTGTGCCATTGTTCGTCGTTCACAGGAGAGAAGAAACGAGACTCAGTCCCAGGAGTGTCAGCAGTGCTTTGAAGACTACTGTTGGGATGGCTCGTTGTACACTCAGGCTGTTAACTACACCGATGGGTACTACTCTTTGAACATGACTACTGACAACACTGACGGTGCTGCTCCTGATGACTCCAACGACTTGTCCTCAGCTTCTGAATCTACCGCAACTGCAGCAGGTTCTTCTTCCTCCTCCTCCTCTTCTTCTTCTTCTTCTTCCTCGTCATCGGAAGGTGCCGCTAACGGTTTGAAGATGGACGGCACTACAGTGTTCGCATCTCTTCTCGGTGCGTTATGTGTCTTCTTGTTGTAAGCATGCCATAGTTCCATACATTCTCATCTCTTGTTGACTTATACAGCAGGCGTAGATACCCTAGAGATCTCCGGCGTAGACACCACACTCGATGCCATGTCGTCCAGCCCCGGGCTGTCTTCTCTGGAGTCACTTGTGGTTTCTTTCTTCAACTTGAACTGGATCTTCAACACGTTGGATGACTGTTCTTTAGTAGCATCCTATTGTTGTTGTTGCTGCTGTGGTTGTTGCTGTCCCTCCACGACTTCTCTTGGTCCACCGTTCCAACTACCAAACTTCATGAAGTAGCCTGTGAAACTTTGGATCTCCACAGGTTTCTTTTGCCATTTCCTTACCGGTTTCCCAGTCTTATCCAACTTGTAATCATCTGCGTTGACCACTTTGGAGAGTCCACTCTTCATCACACTAGGCGTGCCTTCCATCGTGCGTGGCGAGTCTGGCTATGAAGTTGCGACACTGGAGAGGTTGGATTTCGGTTTGGCCTTGTTGTTGGGTTTGCTCTTGGCAGGTGTTTGGATCGAAGGCGTTGATGATGAAGGTTCCGTGACGGTTGTTCTCGGGATGTTTGAAGTGGAGTTGAGTTCCTCATTGAACGGTTGGAGTCTTTCCGGTGAGACTTTCAGCTTCACAATCATAGATTTGGCCTTTCCCATCTTGTCTGTTTGTATGCTTGTTTATGGTCCTATTCTGATCGTCTATTGCTCGTTGTAGTTGGTAGAAAGAGGTGAATGAACGTGTTGTGTCGTGTAGTTGAGGTACAGTTCATGGGATCACTGAACGAGTTCGCGGAAAGGATCTCAGTAGGGTGACCCCACCAGCACCCCCTCGGAACTGTCAATAATCCCCCTTTCATACAATGATCTTGATATCAGAACCTAATAAATCCTTCATTAAACCAAGCCAAATACCACAAGTAATAAATCAAATAACAAATACCAAATACCAAAACCGAGAACCAAAAAACCTAAAGAAATTAACCACAACTAATCAATACAAAGCTTATCACATATCTTACTCACTCACACTTGAACAAGGAGTCATCCAAGAGTCCCATGTGGTCAAACACCTCATAAAGCTTCGAAGCCTTATTCACATCAATAGCACATGCCTTTTGTGCATCTGTCTTCTTGAAAGTTGAACCCAGCTTGGTCTTTCTTGCCTTTTCCGCAAACATCCGCTTTTTGTTCTCCAAGTACTAAGCAGGAACCAACTTCAACGCAGAGACAAGTGTCACTTCCCGTTCAGGAACCATCTCCAAATCCGTGGAGTCCTTCAGTGGCTGACTCAAAGATAATCCAACACGTCTGACTTCTTTCTCAATCTGTTGTTTGGTGATGTGATCCATTGGAGGTGCAAAGTCCGGGATACGGTTGATGCTCAAATCGTGGATGGTCTGTACATCACTTGTCAAGAGGAACTCAAGCTTGGAAGAACCGGCAAAACATCTTGGAACTGTATCTGTAGCAGAATGATCAAGTAAGGTGCCGTTGTGGGATCTTCTGGATCTCGTAGCGTACTTATGACCCGTCAAGGTGTAGTTGGTCCCTGTCATCGTCAAGTTCAAAGCTGCCAAGGAGTCGTCATCTGAATTGTACGTCTTCGATCGGGACACTGCAGTGACTTTACTGACTCGAGGTGTGAATTTCCTCTTCTTCTACCCGACAAGCCGCTCGTTGCTCTTACTCTGGTATCTCTGCAAGAACTCGAGACAGTCACGCTTGATGTGTCCTGGGCGGTAAGGCACGATAGTCATGGATGGAGTGTCTTCCGTCATGGCGCGCTTGTGAAGCTCACTGGTGTTGTTCTTGAAGTCATCTGAGACTGGGGAGATTGGAGGAGAGATCAGTTTATTAGCGTTCATAATTGGGGGTTGACTAACCGCGTAGCCCTTTATCTTAGGTATCGCTGGAGATCTGAAAGGGGCTGTTGAATGTGTCAATTGTCAATTGTATCGATGAGATGCCGTTCTTCTTTGACGTTGAAAGTGTGAGTGAAGCTCTTCAAAATGGGCGCCGAATAATACAGACAATGTGGAACTGGCGGAAACAAAGAAGCACCGTCACCTTTATATAACCTCTCAGAAATCCCGCCTGAAATGGAGTGCGTGGATTTGTTGTGTAAACAAACGGTAAAGTCGCGGACAGCAAGACGCGTCTGATATCTTCCCCCGCATGATAAGATTGGAAGTGACACATTTTCTCGCGTTTGGGGATGATCGGCCATGACACATTAAATAGCTGCTCTTATCAACACCCTCCTTTCGTTTACGTCAGATTCGAACAGCAACTACAGATCCTCAATATACTATATCACACATTTCATATTAGAACACAACGTATATATACATAAACAATCATAGTATCAGATACCAAAGTCTCCCTGCGTCAACGCGTTACGGATGTTTCTCTTGTCCGCCTTGTTGGCCGGCTTGTGGTGTAGTTTGTTCATACCAACAGCTGGTGGGATGTTCTGCATGATCATATCACTGGCAGGTGCCTTCCCACTGGACTTGGAGGTCACTGAACCTGGACCTGGTGGATAGTGGCCCGGAGCAGGTGGATACCATCCTTGTGGTGGGTAGCCTTGTGGTGGGTAACCTTGTGGTGGATAGCACTATGGAGGATAACCTTGTGGTGGATAACCCTGAGGAGGATAACCCTGAGGAGAGTAGCCTTGAGGTGGAGGATACCAGCCCTATGGAGGAGGTGGATACTGACCTTGAGGAGGATGGCCCTGAGGAGGATGCTGTTGCTGTGCTGGCGGACGCTGGCCCTGAGGTGCACCTGCTCTCTGTCCCTCTGGTCTCAGCATTCCCTGTCCATGTGGAGGACCTTGAGGAGGACCTTGAGTAGGGCGATGGCTTGGTGAACTTTGTGGAGCACCAGGGTGTTGCTGTCTTGCAAACTGTGGACCTGCCGGTGGAGCTTGAGAAGCAGGAGAGCCATTCATCGGAGGATAAGCGCCATTTGGACGTGCTGGAGATCCACCTCTGGAACGGACAGCTTGACCTTGAGGAACTGGACCACGGGTTCCTGGAACAGCAAGTGAGGAACCATGTTCTGATGGTTGTGGATACCCACCAGACATCACCGTATGGTAAGAAGATGCACCTTCCGATACAACAGATCTCTGTGGACTTGGTGCCTTACCAGGATGACCCCTCTCTGGAGAAAGGTAGCGGGGGTCGTGACGAATTGGTTGGATACGTTCCTGTCCAGATTGATGGCTATTGTCAGCCATACCATGATTAGACTGCTGATTTGACTGCTGATATTGCTGATATTGCTGCTGAGGCTGAGGCTGAGGCTGAGGTTGATACTCCTGTTTCACCTGGGGTGGAGGAGATGGTGTCTGTTGGTACCCTGTGTTGTGTTGTGGCGAGCTGGAGTATCCTCTTTGTGGTGGAGCAGCTCCAGAAGGTGGGTAGGGATTCCCATCAGCAAGCTGTGACTGAGGTGAAGGCTGAGCTTGTGGCTGCTGTTGACGACTCTCCATCTCCCTTTGCTATACACGCAATGGAGATGTAGCAGAACCCCTTTCAGGCGATGGAGGAAGACGAGCAGCTCCTGGAATATGAAGAGGAGCAGGAACTCGACCAATTTCCGGTGTTGGTATGTACTCCTGGTCCCTCACTGAAAGTGCCATAGATGCCTTCAACTGAGCAGCAACAGCAGCATCAATCTGTTCACCTTCTGGTCCCTTAGGAGCAACATACTTTTGAGGACTGGAATGAACACTTGCCTGATATGAATCAATGATGTCATCTGGATACTTCCCAGTCATCTCGTCAGTTCCTCTGTGCTGGAGATGTGCACTGCCACGAACTGGACTGGACTGGTAGCTCTTCATCTCACTAGCATCGGTGTATGGAGTTTCTCCTCTCTGCACAGTCTCAGCGCTGAAGTGACTTGACTGTTGAGTGGTCTGCTGAGAGTACCTTTGACCATCACGCATAGGAGTCTCGTAGGGCATGTGACCTTGTGACTGTGGTAAATTGGATCTGTTCACCTCAGGACCCGGTTGTTGTGCGTACTGTTGATCGGCATTCTGATGCTGGTAGTGCTCACGGTAACCTTGTTGTGGATTTGTAGGTACTTGACTCGAACCACCGTGATTTAAAGCCCTCTGATCGTGATAATGACCAGTTGGCGCAGCAAAATTCTGTTGTTGTCGAGACGATTGAGGCTCTGGAGTGGCACCTGGGATAGGACTGTAGACACTCGAACCAGCAGCAGATTCAAGATCCTCATCGTTGAGCACTGGTGGCTTTCTTCTTTGAGGTCTTTGTAGACTGCTTGATTGAGACAACGCTTGACCTTGAGTTGTAGAGGCAGGCTGGTGATCTTTCTCTGGAACCTGAGGTCTGTATACCTCTCTTTCCACATTCTGCTCCTCATGATGATACTCTGAAGGTTGTGGTTGTTGATACTGCTCTTGAGCTGGTACATCAACAGCCCACATAGGAGCCGATGATGGTGCTCCGAGTTTGTTCTTGACTTCACCAACCTGGACAGTCATGTGATCCACCATGGATGTCAGATTTTCAATGGTGCCACCTTGTTGTTCGACATGGTATTGTGTAGCCTGTGTGTCATCCTATGGGGCTTGATGGTTCACTTCACCATCTAGAACATTGACCGCTTTGGTGATCTCATATGAGCTCAATCTGTTACTCTGAGGAGGAGCCAGTGTCTTTCTTGGTTCAGAACTCCAGTAATTGTACTCATTCTGCTGATACTGTTGATCTTGAGTGTTGTAATTGTAGTTGAGAGTATCTTGTTGTGTTCCCTGAGTGTATGTATAACCTTGGTTAGCGTCCATAGTTTCGTTCGGCTGTGCCTGACCCATGTCTCCATCGAACCCAAAACTGTCGAGAGGTATACTCAATCTGTACTGATTCGTCTCAATCTCTGGAAGAGGTTCAACTTCAATTGGTGGTTGATATGCCTGTTCTCTGATGATTGGAGCGTGTGACTTCGGTACGGGAGCTGGCAACTCCTGTTGTTGTTGTTGTTGTTGTTGATGATGATGATGATGTTGATGCTGGTGATGAAGCTTCTTCAGGGGGTTCAACAAGTTACCTATCTTTTTGGAGGACGTGGAATCCGATCTCTGATGGCCCTTTGGCTTCTCTGGTAACTGCGGTTGAGTAGGTGGTAGTTGCTTCTGCTTTTTAGGCTTGGTCTTCTTGATCTTTGGAGGGTCATCCACGGGCAGGCCATCTAGCATAGACTTGTATGTGCCTTGTGTAGTGGTCTTAACTTTGGGTTTCTGAGGCAACGGTGGTTGGTTGTTTCTGACATTACCATAACTGTTCTGCTCTTCCACAATGATCCACTTCTTGATACCATCGAGCACAACCTCAGTTATCAGCGATCTTCCAAAGAGTTTCTTCTTCACATGTGTGGCCTCAAAAGACATTGTCGCCATCCATGACCAAACGAAGTAGTCATCTAGTGAGACTCTGGTGACTTTGACTTCAGTATGAGGTTCCTTCAGTGTTGATGACGATGGTTGTTTGTATTCTGGCCAACCAGGTTTCAATGCAGTGTCTTTTGGAGTTTGACACATGGTGTCGACGACTCTTCTTGACTCTTCAGACAGCTTGTTGATGATGTTTTCATTTCCTTTACAGAGTGCCTTGAGTAGGACATAATCTTCTTTAGCCTGGAACATATCGGCGTTGTCAAACTTGAGTACTTTGGGTAACTTGTTGAGCAATTCCACAGGCGATGAAGACAACACATCGGTCCTTATGGTCACCAACGGTACGCTCACTAGCGTAGAAGATGTGAAAGTGGTATCAGGAGGAGGATACATGTTGCTTGCCAAAAGAGCCTGTAGTGTTCTCGGTAGTCTGAGTTTGGTAGATCTGTCTTCAGGCAGCATTGATCTGAGGAAAGAGAGCAAGAGATGAAGCATGGCATCAGCAGCAGGTAGCCAATCTCTTAGACCATCTGCATATGTGTTCTCTGTAGGGTCCAATCTACCCTTTGTCAAGTTGTCAGAATCTGGGGGTCCATGGAAAGCCCACACACCAGCGAGTTTGGCAATCTTACGACCACTGAGTTGGTTTTCCTTTGAGTGAGCTGCAAATGAGACAATGAGGTCCAAGAAATCGTAGACAATAGAGGCATGTGATGGGGATGTCAAACACACAGGCATGTACTCCAAGAATGCCTTCTCTGGGTAGTTGTCTCTGGCTTCCAGTTTCTTGAAAGTGTCATATGCATCCCAACCGATGACGCAGTTCATCGGGAGACGAGCCCAGAGATACTTCAATGCAGCCACGAGTGTGAATTCATCGGTCTTCTTCACCATTTTGTCGATGGTTGTTTGACTTGCAGGGACGGTACCGTTGGGGAACACTGATACGAGGAATTTGGAGAGTTTCTTGTCATCTGCTGCTGGTCTGAGTGAGAGGAAGACAAGCGGTGTTTTTACTCCCTTGACTTTCAACTCCTGTGTGATGGAATGGATCAGACCTCTGACATCGTAACGCGAGAACTCATGTGTGAAGACGTCATCCTCTTCTTCGTAATTCGTCTGAGGAGCTGGAAGTGGTTTGTCGTCCTTCTTTGACATAGCCGCCGTCTTTGCAGTCTTCTGGGGACTCTTTGGGTTCTTGGAACTGTTGGAGTGGAACTTCTCAGAGTGCTTCTCCGAGTCTGAAGTGGTCATCTTGACTCAGAAGGTGAAGTAGGTGAAGTGATTGTTGGCGTCACAATCAACAGATACTCCAATGACGATGATGATGATATTGATGATCTGGCGGTAAGTCCTTTTTCTCCCTGTTCCTTTGCCGAGATCGATGAAACCGGGTGAAGATTGTAGCTGTGGAGGTGGAAATGTCGATTATGTGGGGTGTTCGGTGGATAAACCAAACAGAAATAAGCGAATTGTAAGCAGTTGAAAGCTCTTAGTGGTATCACTCAGCTTCCACTTCCAACGAGCTCAGCCTTCTCTTGAAAGGCCCAATTTTTTTGCCGGAGTGTTTATTTTGGTTTTACCAGAACGCGTCATCGGGATCAGCCGGATCATCATCTTGCGTTCGTTTTATGAGGCGGATAAACAGTTGATTGGCGGGGCTTTTTGGATGATCTATCGTATGGAGGGCTATATTATTGTTAGAATATCACTACTAACTACATAAGAAACTACATATAGCAGTTAGTGATCGCTGTATAAGGATTAGCTCCACATGCCATCATTTCATGACTAAGCACTCTCACATAGATTACATAAGAACACGGTAAGGGCAGCATTTTTCTCATCGTCGAAACGTACATATGTACGCTGGTAGATGGAGAACATCACCATCTTCTTCAACCATAGGATCTCTAGCTAACTGTTCCCACAGAGATGCTCAGAACTAGACCGATCGCACTTTTGAGATCCCTCCCTGGGTTTTCTCAGTCCCGTGGAGCTGTGTGCACAAACATCAGATACATCCAGCGCAGCTCCAAAGATGACGTATTGGAGAAGTACAGAGCCAAGTTGGAGAAGAAAGCCCAGGAGGTTGGTGCTCGTGATGTGGAAGAACTCAAGGAGAAGTTGAAAGACACTATTGAGGAGAAGCGCAAGGAGTTTGCCAAAGTCGATCCATTGAAGGAGTTGGAAGAATACGAGAGAAAATAGGCCCTTGCCGCACAGGAGAGGGCTCAGAAATCTGGTAAGATCAGAGATCCAAGAGCACCAGACATTCCAGAGGCTCCATACAAGACGATGGATTCATTTGTCGCTGTTGATAAGATGAAAGAACTCGGTGTCAAGGAGATTGAGTTGATTTGGAGAGCACGTTTCCAGAACAAAGAGGACACTTTGATCTCAGTGGTTCCTGCTGATGTCTTTGACAGACTGACCAAGAACGCTCGCGAGAACCCAATGTTCGTTCTCCCATTGCCACGTGATGACGATGGTGTGGAGATGCATCTTGTGCAATGGGCATTCGTGGGTCCTAATACTGTCCACTGTATGTTCACCACTCTGCTCGAATACAAGACACACAAGGAGTACGCTCGTCCACACACCACTTGCTCATTCCACACCGAGTTGAAAGACGACAAAGGTGTGGTATTGATGAACGGGCATGTGGAGAAGGAGTCAGCAGTTGGTTTGCCTGAGTCCCATCTGCTCTTACTTAATGTTCAGAGATTCTACGGTGCGATGGCTGATACTCCAGCTACAAAGCGTCGTTTGCAACTTCTAAGAGACTTCACCTCTGGCTCCACAGATTTCAGTGTGGACAAGCTTGTCGAAGAGTCTAAGTCCTTGGAGAACTGAGCCCCTCCTGTATATACATATTCAAGTCTTCATCTTCAAAGTTCGTAGTCTATGAGATGCGCGCCGTTGCCGGGCCGACAGTTCCCCGGCAAATTTCGTTGGTTCCGATGAGAAGATGAATCATCACCGAGACAGCCATTTGATAGTGGGTGATAGAGAGCTTTTTGCGTTTGATACCGGTACCCAAGGATGTCTTCTTCCGTGAAAGTTGCCTATCTTGGTCCTGAAGGAACATATACACACCAGGTGAGTGGTATTTGATACTCTAATTACCAATCTCTACATCCAGAGACTAACCCATCTCTCATGAAGGCCGCAATCCAGCAGTTTGGTGAGTCTGCAAAGCTTCTTCCACAAAAATCCATCAAGGATTGCTTTGACCGTGTGGAGTCCGGGGAGACACAGTACTCGGTGGTACCGTTTGAGAACTCCACCAATGGCCAAGTGGTCTTGACGTACGACTTACTTCGTGAATGGATGGTACTGAACCCACAATCCACACTCACCGTGGCATACGAACAGTTCGTTGCGATCCATCATTGTGTGTTGTCACATGCCACTGATATCTCACAGGTCTCGAAGATCTATACACACCCACAGGCTTGGGGACAAGTGACCAATTGGCTCCATGAACATCCTGATTTGGAGAAGATCGATTCCAGTTCCACTTCCAAGGCCGCTGAGATTGCATCAAAGGAAGGTCCAAGCCATGCTGCTATTGCCAGTGCGTATGCATCTAAGGTGCACAACATCCCTATCCTGTATCAGAACATCGAGAACATCAAGGACAATACCACAAGATTCCTCGTTTTGACCTCGAAACGCCAGACCGAGATTATCAACCAACTATCACAAAGGTTGGACAAGGAGGGGAACTTTGTCGCATTGGTGGCTTTCACAGTGGAGAACGACGATCCAGGTGCCCTGGTGAATGCCCTGAGTATCCTCAAGGAGCACGGGATCTCCATGACCAGTATCACATCGAGACCGTCCACCACGCAACAGTGGCACTATGTGTTCTTCATCGAGTTCTGGGCAGACTCGCAGGAGAAGTTGGACACAGTGATGATTGATTTGCAGTCCAAGTGCCTCTCTGCTCATCTGTTGGGAAGCTTCCCAAGATCCAAGAGATACTACGGAGAACCTGCTGAGTGATGTGATGTACATAGACGGAAAAAAAAGAGCAACAACATGACATTCAGGATAGAAAAGACGTAACAGTAGAATAATATATTGTGAGGAAGAGAAGTGAATGAATCGGGAGGATGGCATCAATGTCCGTATTTCTTGAGGTTCCAAGGCTTGTTGTCCAAGGGACAGACCTGACGTGTCTTGAGCCATCTTGTGATACAGTGCATGTGGAAGGCGTGATTACACTCACCCCATGCTGCTGGACACTGTTTCTCCTCTGTGCTGTTCATCGATGTTGGTTGACAGTCGATACATGGTTCCATCAAATGGTTTCTGCAAATGGCACACGTCTCCACCACGATATCCCACGACCAAAATGCCACGGCGGTCCATTTCTTCACTTCGAATTTTTTCTTCTTGTCTCCACTTGTGCTGCTGCTTGTGGTCTTGGTAGTCTTGGTGACGGATGTGGTTTCTGGTGTAAGTTCTTCGTTGGTGTTGGTGGTGGTTGCAGTTGCCGCTGTGTGGGAGAGTGTGTTAGTAAGAGCTGTTGATGGGCGGCGAGCGGTAAAACTGTGACTCTCCAGTCTTGATTATCTGTGAGCCACTAGCTGATACTTACGAGGCGCATCGACTTCCATTGGATCGCTCATTGTTTAAGTTGTAGTGGGGATGTGTGGCTTCTTGATGCCTATTTGAGTGGCAGTTGAAGTGGGAGTTGAGAGTTTGAAGAGTGAACTTTTGACTATAGTTTGGCTCTGCGCGAAGCTTCCCTCGTACTACAACCATGATGGGAGTGGGAAGACAACACTTATTTAAGAAACACCAACTACTCTATCATGACTCAAAAATATCGAATAGATTCGATTGTCTTTTATTAATACAAATTTTCAGCTATCTGCTGTTTTTACGCCTTCTTCTTCCTCAGGTTCCCCATCTTTCACAACGGGTCTCTTACCATCAACGTACTGTTCAACCAGCTGTCTGAGTTTCTGCTCCACTTCCTAACACGTCCTTTTGATCTCCTGAATCTCGTTTCTCTTGGTCTCTATTTGGTTCTCCAGTAGTAATATGAGCGATTCACGCGATTGGTGTGGTCTGTATTCGTTTAGGAGATGGTGGATGTTGATCAGCACTGTTCTGATGTGTTCTATCTTGGAGGCAAATTCATGCGGAGCCACACTCATCACACCAACGACTTCTAGGAAGTTGAGGAGCAATGACTTCAATAGCTTCTTCAGTTCTTCGATCTTGAATTGCGAGTCTTCACCCGGTGGTAGATCGACCTCTTTGTACAGTTGTGGGATTCCCTGTTCTTCCAACTTGGGTATCTTGTCGTTGAAGTTCCACAGACTTCCAAAGGAGCGATATGTTTCACTCTCGGGTTGTTTAGGAGGTATAAGGAACTGTAGATGTTTGTCTTCCTCTGGGAATGTCAACTCTTGTAAGTCTTCATCAGGGTGTTTCTCCTTGTATTGGTTGAGCTTCTCGAGATTCCCCTCGGTGAAGAACTTCACGTAGGGTGGCGGTGGTGGGTAGAGGGACGATATGAGACTGTCTTCGGCCATCTTATGAGTGTAATGATAGAGATGATGTATGTCGATTATATGGACCTATATGAGAAGTGTAGGAAGAGAGTAGAAATGGAAATCTCCAGGTTTGTATGTGGAAGTCGGCGCGCTCAGCTTCCGCCTGTTTTTACATAATCTCTGACTAACAATATGTGGATGTTTTGATGTTTCGAGCCATAAACTTTTCACCAGATAGTATCTTCCAACTTCATAAGACTCCGAAGATGTACAATCTACTCATTATCTGCTATTCAGGTCTAAGGTCTTACCAGAATGCCTCTCACTCCAGAGCAACAAGCTAAGATTGTAAGTCCTCACACTTCAGTCATCAAGTTATAGTACTGATTACCGCATCTCGATAACCGTACTTCGCCACTCGAGTTATGGTTCATCAATTCTCTGATGCTTTTGACTCTATGTCAGATACTAACTCTGTATTGTCACCAGGAGGAGAACAGAAGGAAGGCTCTAGAGAGACTGAAAGCACGTGGAAATGTCACCGGATCAATCGTGAACAAAGTCACCAAACCATCATTAGAAGGAGAACGAGTAAATCTTTCAGCCATCAAGCAACTCACAGCTGAACAACGCAAGAAGATCGAGGAGAACAGACAAAAGGCATTGGCCAAGTTGAAAGAGAAACAACAGAATTTCAGAAATGCATCGACAAACTCCAATTCAGCACTCCAAGCATCCACTATTGGATCAAAGCAAGACGGCACACAGAGACGATACAAACCCACAGTGGTATCGTCCGAATACATCGAGTACGATCTGTCAAAGATGAAGGACACCAAAGGTGGTTTCATTGGTGATGACCCTGCCAATGCTAACAATGGCAATGAGAAGACATTTGACGAATGGAGAGAAGAACAACGAGTGATACGAGACTTACCACCTCCCATCGACATGGATAACGCCATCAAGTGTTACGAATGTGGGACGTTCGAGATCGATCAACAGCTATGGGACGTCTTCAAATGCCGGGTGTGTAGGAGATGCACCAAGAACAAGCCGGATAAGTACTCACTACTGACCAAAACCGAGTGTCGAGAAGACTACTTCCTCACAGACCCGGAGCTGGAGGACCGTTCACTGCTAGCGAGAATGGCCAAACCGAATCCACACAGTAAGTTCAACAGGATGCAGTTGTTTCTACGATATCAGGTGGAAGAGTTCGCTTTCAAGAAGTGGGGAGGTGCTGAGGGGTTGGACAAAGAGTGGCAGAGACGTGAGGAAGGGAAGGTCAAACGCAGAGACAAACGATACGAGGCGAAGATGAAGGAGATGCGTAAGAAAACGAGAGCAGAGGAGTACAACAGACGGATCAGGGAGGGGAAGTACGACGACCACAAGCACGAGTTCTCCAACGCGATGGACGGTGGAGTGAACGACGAGGGTCTGAGAGTGCTGAAGAGAAGATGTGTGGTGTGTGGGTTTGAGACTGAGGAGGTGACGATATAATGTTAGTATTCTAATCTTATCAATCTAGGCTCTTCCATTGGCCCTTTATCGTACCTTTACTGCCCTATCAAGTCCCCGTGGCTGTATTGTGTGGTCCGTACCGAGAAAAACCACCGGGAATTCTCCACGCGGGCTTTGGAGTGAGACATGATGTAAACAAAGATAAGCAGATCATTGGATTTAAATCGACAAGTTTCGACAACTTTTCACGCTCTTCACGAGTATACCGGGAGTAACTAACAACACACACATGTCAGACCAGCCAATCACCTCGGGACCGGCTCCCTACCTGGAGGTGCCCCGCCTGGACACCATCACCCAGCACATGATGCGCACGGGCCCAAGAAGAGGCTCGCTCAGCTCAGAGTTTGCAGAGTCAGGCTCGATTCTGGACTTCTTCAGACCAGCAGACCGCACCGCTATTGATTCAGACTTGGAAGAGGAAGGTGACCCAGACTTCATCGACAACTCGCACAACACCCCGCTGCTACAGAGCTTGAGAGACCCGAGCCACGTCACTCCATACACTCTCACAGGCACACAGACCGGCGACCATCTCACCTCGTACCCTTCTGTCGGGTCCAGAAAGGGTTCCCTGGCCACTTTGAAGCGCATCAGATCCCACAACACCATCAAACATGTTATCTCCACAGGCCATTTGCCAGAAATCGACACCTCTGTGAAGGCCGAGTTCAAAATCGTGACCAAGTACTCCATCCCGCTCGTCATCACATTCCTCTTGCAGTACTCCCTCAACGTCGCCTCTGTGTTCTCCGTGGGGCGTATCGGTAAGAGTGAGCTGGCTGCTGTCTCGTTGGCCAGTATGACTGCCAACATCACCGGTTACTGCTTGTTCCAGGGAACATCCACCTCTCTTGACACCCTTTGTGCACAGGCCTATGGTCGTCGTGACTACAGACACGTCGGATTGCACTTCCTTAGATGCACACTCTTTCTCTTCATGATCTGTGTCCCTGTGGTGACCATCTGGACCACTTTTGCACACCCTATCCTAACTGCATTGGTGGATGACCCTGTCCTTGTTGGACTCGCTTCGACTTATCTGCGTATCCTCGCCATTGGTCTTCCTGGCTTCATCACTTTCGAGACCATGAAGCGTTACCTCCAAGCCCAGAACATCTTCCATGCCTCCACTTATGTGATTTTGTTCGCTGCCCCATTCAACGCCTTCCTGAACTACTACCTCGTCTGGGGTGCTCCTTCCCTTGGATTCATCGGTGCCCCAATTGCCATCGTGTGTACAAACTATCTCATGGCATCTTCGTTGATCTTGTATGCGGTCTATGTTGATGGATACCAGTGCTGGTGTGGCTTCTGGGACAAGGACCTGTTCAAGAACTGGGGACGTATGATCAACTTGTCAGTTAACGGGTGTGTTGGTGTCTTATCTGAGTGGCTGGCCTTTGAGATCTTGACATTGAGTGCTGCTAGATTCAGTACTGTGGCCTTGGCGTCCCAGAGTGTTATCACCACAATCACTGTGATGCTTTACCAGGTTCCCTTTGCCATCAGTATCGCTGCTTCCACCAGAGTCGCCAACTACATCGGTGCCGCTTCCAAGTCATCCTCCATCACCGCTGCTAACGCGAGTATCATACTTTCGCTAGTGGTGGGATGTATCAACTGTGTGCTTTTGACGGTGTTCAAGACCAGCGTCATCAAGATGTTCACCAACGATCCAGAAGTCATCAGTCTCGCCTCCAAGATCATCCCATTGGGTGCCCTGTACCAAGTGAGTGACTGTCTTGCCGCAGTGACCAGTGGTATCCTCAGAGGTCAAGGCCGTCAGAAGATCGTTGCTAGTTGCTCGATTGTGACGTACTACGTGATTGCATTGCCTTTGGGATTCTGGTTCGCCTTTGGACTGGAGATGGAGTTGTTTGGGCTTTGGATTGGGTTGTGTATTGCCATCTTCCTGTTGTCGTTCATGCAGTTGTTCGTTGTGCTCAACTCGGATTGGGAATCCATCATTGCAGAGGCATTACAAGAGGCATTGGGTGATACACATGTTTCCAATGAGGTGAGATCCGTGCTTTCCCACATTGAAGAGAACTGATCTATAGTTACAACTCTTCTTACATTCTACAATCACACGCATATTCCATACAGACAAGGGTCCCTAGTCCCTAGTACAGCTTCATATTAGAATGTTATATATATTTATTTCTTTTTCTGGGATCTGCGTTAAAGTGCTGACAACAACATCAAGTTCATTTATAAGTCAAAAAAAAAATAGAAGTGACATGAATGGTCGGGGGAGAATTGAAGGAAGAATAATCTGGGGGGTCATGAAAGTCATAAAAAAAGAAAAGAAATGCCGATAGTAAAGAGAAATCCAAACGTCAATCTGTAGGCGTCATTGGAGGAGTGTAACCACCGGCCCTCATTGGAGCATGAGGAGGTTGTACGACCCCACCCATGAGACTGGAGATGAATGAGGACCCCACAGGAGAGCCTCTTCTCGAAGAAGGAGGAGTAGCCATGGTCTTCATTGGAGAAGGCAGAGGAGTAGAGAGCTGTGTAGTGGACTTGAGTGGAGCAGCCTGCTCGGCATCCATCTTGAGGAGTGCTCTGAGGAGCTTGTGGTAGAAGGTTCTGACACCTGGGAGCGTGAGGTAGTAGTCCAAGTAGAAACCGGAGAGATTCACCACAACGTCACACAGTAGCAACTGGTAGTACTGGATCTTGCTCTCAGGCAATGTCTCTGGGATCTGCAACTCGGAGCGGAACTTCTGATGTGGGAAGAACTCCTCCATGGTCTTGAAGATGATGGTGGTGAGCTCTGCTGGGTGCAACTCGATCAGCCTCAGTTCGAGCAAGGAGATCTCGGAGAGGAAACGCTTCACGTGGATGATCTCGATCTTCTCGTCAAAGATGCCCTGTGTGTTGTTCATCTCGAACTGTATCAGGTTGCTCTCGTAGAAGGAGTTGAGCCAGTTGCCCAGCTGTGGTTCTGTGACGTCCCAGTTGAGCGTGTCGAGGATGTGGCGCTCCATCTGGATGAACATGCCTTCGTCGTAGTTGCCGCCAGAGTGGGAGCCACCGTTGCAGAAGCCAACAAGTTCGCTCAAACGTGGGATTCTGGCTCTCGGTGTCGGACCGTGGAATCTGCCGCCCGGTGGGACGTTGGTGTTGTTGATGATGTGGTTGCAACCTCCGTATGTCTTAGCGCTGAGCCAGAGACAAGTTGCGAGGACGAGTTGTAGCTGCTCACGAAGTACGACTCTCTTGGAACAGTATCTGTCAAAGAGACGGGCAGCCTGGTAGTAGATACCGTATGTGACTTTGGTTCTGATGGAGATCTTGAGGAGGAACTCCAACAGTGTCAAACGGAGGTCTGGTTTCACCTCTGGCTGTTGCTTGATGAGTGAGAGCTCCGGCTTGTACTTGAGTGCTGTGCGGTACATCGACACCGAGAGCTCATCGTTGTACTCTGAGAGGGTCTTTGTGTGTGCAGTGAGCTCCCTTGTGGAAAGCTCGAAGGAGTATGGCTTCTGTGTGGCTGTGACTCTGAGACCAAGTGACATGCTGTGTGAAGTATATGTGATGAATGAAGGAGTGATTGATTGGATTAAGGAATGACGGTGGGCAAATGAAAGACGTGCGGTGGGAAGGGCCCTGGGTTTTGGTTGGTATTAGTTTATATTAAGGCCACTGAAGAGCTGAAGCAGTGTAGAGGGAAAGAATGTGGGTGAGCTGATCAGATGAGGTGGGAGGGCCAATGCGGAACAGAAGAGAAGAGAAGGGAAGGGAAGATGGATGGAAGAGTGTGTTCTTCACGTACTTCTTGGAGGGCACAACAGAGAGCAGACGGTCCGGTCTATATAAAGGCTGAGGGTGTAGTGGGGAGAATTCCTGTGTTTATACGTCTGTACGGGCCTTCCAACATCCGAGTTGAGTTCATACCTTTTAGCCCTCCCAGCCTTCGACCCTTTCCCCCTTCCAAGGTGTATGTTGTGGTGGACTGCGCCATAGCGCGCCTACTAGGAAGCGCGCCTGCATATTTGCACCAAACAAACACAACGGGGAAGATTTAGGCCATCGCACAGGATTGCTATAAGACACGAGAAAACAGTGCGAGGGAAAACGTATGACTGTTCGGAGAACCCCGAGTTGAATAATTTGAAATATACAAAGTTCAAACAACCAATTGGCTTGCGGAAGAGTCTGACAGCCCATCGAATCAGCGTCGAAAGTCTCTCATATTCACCTGAGATCGATTCGTTGACGCAACTCTACGCATTCCGGGGAAGAAAATGCGCCAACGGATTTTTTTTCAGGATTTGTTTTGATTTCGGCTATGGTTTTTCGCCAAACTACCTAGGGACTTGGGTTACTATAACTTTTAGGCAATCTTGGAGATATTTCGAGAAGAGCAATGGCCTTTTAGTAGTATATTCATGAGAGTGTATAAAGCATTCATATATCAATCAATTACCTTTTGGTCAAGCTTCAAAATACTTTAGGGGCACTTTAACCGTCCCATTTTGGCGTAAAACCTTAAAGTTTGGCATCGCAATGGCGCTAACCTTTCGTTCCAGTGTTCCAGGTTGCAGATTTGTTTGCGAAAAAATATACCGAATAGAGACGTGCGCGTTCAACAATGCATCGTATATCTCCATGTCAACGCGATGTTGTCACTTGTCGTTTCCTTGTGGGTTTGATAAAGAGCTTTTTATGGCTATCAACTCTGGGGGTATACTGGGGTTCCAGGTCTAGCTCTCTGCTGAATCAAACCTCATATTGTCTATGAAGTATGGTCTAATTTATCATTATTTAAGGACTCATCCTGGTCATGAACGGGCACCATGTCGACCAACAAACAACCTGATGACCTCTAGCTTCAGAATTAGAAGTTGTACATCGACGTCGACATCGGTTGGTCTGGGCCCGGATATAGCCACCAGTGCTATCTACTTATATCTACTACGTCGTAATATATATACCTCGGGCTTGTGCCGTAAACATCTCTCTAGTGTTGATCAATAGTTGTAGCCAGTAGATGATCAGAACAGATGTACCGGCATATTGGCGGTGGTTCACCCCATCTTGGATGTTTACACATTTCCAAATGGGTTAGTAGATCCCACATTCCTTGTACTGCGTTGACCATCAGTAGTTTCGACTCATGTCAGCTTTTGGTATGTACAAGATCGACCGCGATTCAAATTTCAAAGCTGTAGAGATAAATATGTGCATGGCCGCTGGCGTTGTTGTGGAGAATTGATGAGGTACGGGGTCGCCATGACAACGTCCTGAACTCTAAAAGTCGCTTACAGAACACAATGCTTACATCTTCATCGAGATAACACGTCACTTATTGAGTTCAGTCGTGAGCCTTCAGCAGACACATATCATTAATACTGTATAGCAACCACTACAAATGAGAAAGTAGTGGAGAACGTAGAAAGTGTTAGAAGTATAGATTGGTAGCATGTAAGGGGTAAGGTCACCTTCCGAGGGTGAAATGTATGGGTGTTCACGCCCTCGGAAGTAACGCGTGCGCGGGGCCTCATCGAAGGCCTCAAACTTCAAAGGTACACAAGAAGCAGGAGACATAACCTTCCACAGCGCGTAGTGATATGTGACTGGCGGCTAAAGTTATATCGGTGATTGCAAGAAAGAGGTCATCCCATAGAGTCCTATATACACATCCGAGGACAACAAGATGGACCAACCACCGCCAACGCCCGGACTGGCTAGTTGGGCATGGAACTCTTTGTTCAACCGTCAAACACCTCTTGCTAAGTACGACTCGATGAAGCAACAGCAACAACGGCAACAGCAACAGCAACAGAGACACTCAACGAACCCGCTACACAACTCTCGCAGCACTTTCAAGCTGAACGCCGGTGAAGACACTAGAGAATTGGCAGAGAAAGAAGACACATTCCACTACAAGAGAAACAAACACAAAACGAGAGAAGACACCAAGAACGTCTCGTGGGGTGCCAGTGATTACCACAGACTAGCAACATCAACAAGGCCAGCTTCGAAAGTGTACGACGACGATTTCTACAGAGACATGGAATTGCTACGGGACGAGTCTACCGACTACACTAGTGCCTCGTATAGATCACAAGGACTTCGACGCTCACGGTCAGCTTCTTCACTCGATCGGAGCATCCATGACCAGCAACGACTACACACTTCTCTCCCTCAGGCGTACCCGGGTAGGTTCCCCAGTCCATATGTGTACAAGGATGATATCTTGTCTTCCGGTACCAAGAATCTCATGACTGCAGACTCCAACGCTGAGAGGAACAAGTACATCCCACTTCTCTCGTCATCACCACCGCCTGTACCCAAGGAGGATTGGAAGAGAAAGCTACAAACCACATCACAAAACAGACCGCAAAGACGTGAGACTCAGAAGACACAACCATCAAGAACGTCGTTGTTCAGAAGCGCCCCGGTAAGGAAGACGGAAGAAGATTGGTATTCACCGACGCTGGATCAGAACGAGATATTGCGACAGTTGGACCTCAATGCCTTGGAGTTGGATGAGATCACGTCTGGGCTCAAGTCCTCTGACTACAGACAACCTGTGAGACTCGATACATCAAATACAGTGAGCAAGGAGAAGTACATGGAAGTACGGGAGGAGCTTATTCGTGAGTTGAAGAAGAGTCAAAAGCTTTACGACTCCTACTACAAGTTCATGGGAAAGTACAAGCAGTTGAAGGCACAGTTGGAGAGAATATCAACAACTCCAAAGGGAGAGAATGGTTCCACTACATCATCTACCAGAACGCTCGAGAAGGAGATTCTGGCATTGAAAGATGAAAATCAGTTCCTTCGTGACAAGATCAAGGAGAAGGACGTCCAGCTACAGGAAGAAGGCTTTACACTGAATGACCTGAGATCGTCTCTACAAGACTCCACGAAGTTTGAAGTGACACTGAGAAGGAAGATCAAGTACCTAGAGGACAAGCTTGAACAAGAACGTGAGGACCACAAGAAGTCTGAGTTCCAATGGCAGGAGAAACTGTACATGATGGAGATGAAGGCCAAGGATGACGAGGAACGTTTGCGCAAGGCAGAACAACGTATCAAGGAGCTAGAACTCGAATCTCTCACGTCACAGAGAAGAGTTTCACCAAGACGTCTCAGTCCTTTGAAAGATATCCGCAACACTGCTCCAGGTGCCTTCACGAGGCCGTTAAGTATGGGTCATTTGAGTACTGACGCTCCCTTGAAGTACCGCAGTGGTGGGATCTTCCATGATGACGACTTGTGGGCCAAACCAGCACAGAAACGTGCAGTCGATGTACACGAGGACACGCTCGACAGACTGATTAGAGAGACCTTGTAATCGAGACGGACTATCCAATTGCACACTAACGTAGTGGAGTAGTAGTAGAGATACCAGCGAATATAACGGTGTGTACGGATGCGTTACATGGAGAGAAGACACGTATCATGGGGCCCCTTTAACTGGTTAATTATTCGTCTCAACGCCAGATCACGATATCTTGTGCCATTTAGAATAAACCATGGGGAAACTTGCCCCTTGCATAGTACGAATCTCTATGCCTTCCAAAGGGATGGTGTATGCTGCTGGCTGTGCCAGCTGATGCTCATCGACTTGCTCTGGCTCGATCACTTGGTCTCGCACCAGACTGATGTCTTTATACTCTGTGTGT
>JAKVQR010000331.1:0-22835 GCA_030462915.1 Petasospora meyerae | reverse complement strand
CCTGTGGGAGGTCCATACCCGGTCCAGGACCGACAGGTCCTTAGCCCGGCTGGACCGGCCTACCTTCCCTTAGCGAGGACATCTCTACTCTCTGGTGATCTTCCAGCTACGATGAGAGAACCAATCTCTCGATTGTCGAAGTTGTAGGTTGTAGTGCTATGGATTCATCGATTCATCCTTCTGACTACAAAGTTCTAATTTCTCTTTTACTCTCTACTGAGTACTCTCTACTCCGATCTCTCATCATCAGTCGAGCATATTGACGCGATTACCGTACTTAATGACAATATCAGAGCACAATATAAGCTGTGTCGTCTACTGGAATCCTTTATCCTTTGAGCTGGTCCGTACTGAACCGTTATTTATATGGCACACTGGTACATTGACCGTTGACGTATAATCCAAGCGACATATCTACTGAATAAAGATCCGAAACTGAGAGAAATTGTGTAATGATACGAGGATAACATCGTAGTACTGATTTGTGGATTTCATCAGGACTTCAGTGAAATGGATCATGAAAGTCAACCTGAAAAACTGGTCAGAACTTCTGTATGCTTCCTTGTACACTGTTCTTCAACGATCCATGGATAATCACTGCCCTAGTGCTCTTCTGAGACCCAAGAAGGGTCAGAACTGCACAGGCGAAATGAAATGTCCAGAGCAAGCAGTGACATCCCCATGCCATGAAACGTTGAGTTATATCACTCAAATTTCAAAAGAGCATGGAAATCAGCACTAGGTAAATGGAGATAATATGGCGAGGCATGCTCCGGAAACAAATGCTGGAGCCAGGCAATACCATGAAAGAAATTTCTTCGTCGAGCTGTTGGATATGCGTGAAGGTAGGTTTAAGGTTATAAGTCAGGCGCTGAAAAAATTGACCAAATCATGTCACGAGAAAACGAGCCTATAAATATGCATGCACGATTGTATAACAAAAAGCTGGATTCGTTCAAGTTCATGCGTTCAAAGTTCAAAGTTCAATCTCAAAGTTGTTGTTGTGCTAATTCATCATGACCGACTCGTGACTGACACGTGAAATCTGCCATCTACTAACAGCCATCAGCATTTAGTGAGCATTCCTGATTGATGTTTGCAATATTAGCTACAGTGCAATGAATTCACGGTAATACCTCTTGTAATGGGTACACTCAATTTGGTAGGAAAGTAGTATGCGTACCAGATGTGAGAGACACGTCATCAATCTTCTTCATGCCATCAGACCCATCGCAAGCTTGACACTTGATGTAGCTTAAGCATTACACAGATGTGATGCTAACTGTCCACTCAACCCATTCTGGTTCCACATACTGTTGAAAAATGATCGTGCGCAGTGGTCGTGATGAGGTATCCTGAGCTCTGAAAGGAACTCTGCTGGATACTTGGTACTCACTCACGTTGTACCTTTGCGTAAGAACTCAAACAAAAAACTGAGGGTAGCACACACGGGGTCTATGAAAATCAAAGATATGTCGTTCAAACACACTCCATCAAATATCTCCAGCGACAAAATCAGGTACTGGCTAGTGTAATTTCATAACTGCTTGACAAAACAGCGTGGTTGTAAGTTTCATTTCAGTTTATGCGCGCCGGAGGAGAAACGTAAGCTCTTTCCACCTCTCTTCTAGCCATTTAAGATACTCTAGCTACGGTCATTTTTGCTACTAGTCTTCAAATTGGAGTGAAGTTGTGTATTCTTCCAGTACAACCACATAGATGAGTGATGAATGGTGATGGATTTCCTTCTTCGCTACTTATTACGTCATCATGATAGAGTTCACACCTGAAGAGCTTCAAAGGTGTATCGACATCCCTCCACAACTCATTTGTATGTCTTGACTGGTATCGTTCGACATCGTTCACGTAGAGTCTTCAACGGGCTTCTTTTTAGTTCTCCTCAATTGATCTCATGTCAAGTGCAGAAGCACATCAAGGCAATGCACAATGAGGAGAAAGGTTGCCACTCTTTGTAAGGCCATGTGACGTGTACGATCAGCTGTCCATAAAGGCGAATCTCTGTCTGCAAATGGCGCATGCGGGGCATATCCCATATCTTATCGATGAGTAGAGCAATCTATTGGTTGAAAGTGTGCTGAAGTGGGAAGGAGGCATACAAGCTGAGTATGAAAGTTGAAAGTTGAAGTGGAAAATTTCTGAACTCGAAAGAACGTATCCATGGGCGGCTTTTCCATGCCCGTGAAATCTGCCATCAGTCACAAGCGGACATTCTCCTCATCTTATATGAGTTGTTGGCAGTCAAAGTTGATAACTACATCTCAGATGGTGAGCAGTGATTTCAAGGTAGTATCGCTTGTATTGTACCACCTCAATTTGATATAAAAAGAAGTAGTATGAATCGCAGATGTGAGCAACGATCAATGTCTCCTCATCTGTTTCAGCTCCATGCCTCCCTTTCATGATGTACGAAATCGTACGCGGTGTGTCGTGTGAGGAGTTGCCATGCTCTTTGGAACAACTAGTCTCGGTGTAGAGTTCAGAGTTTAGTGTCCAAAAGCAAGGGTGGTTCAACTCAAACACTGATCACCATTGCACACGTAATCTAATTAGAACGGAACACACAGTCATAGTCAACCACGTTGATGATCTAATGATAATCAGCAAATCCCCAGTAGGAAATCACCGGCCAGTTCCGTAAGTGTCTCGTGGACACAAGTGTAAGGCCTCGTTTTCGTACCCCGTTTACTATGGTAGATTCGCGAATTTTGGCGTCTTAACTATGGAACAAGGATTTTTTGCCTGAACATCAGCGAGCCCACATCTTACTCGCGAACAACGAGAGGCCAGGGGGTGAAAGACCAAATGTGATGGTCAACTTCAGAGAGCCATTAGCCACCACATAGGGAAGTGTGTGAAGTAGAATCCTGTAAATATGTGCTTGTCGCTTTGAAATTTATATATGACCCTCAAAGGTCTTAATTTTATGTGCTAGTCCTCCGCAATAGCTCTCTTTATGGGATGCTTTGATCGAGAGACGTCCTCTTCAATAGGGCTTTCTAGCTTCCCTATTATCAAAGAATGAGAATTATAGTCTCTTATGCCAATGTCGTTAATATATCAAATGGTACTCAAAATTACTTCAGTGTCTTTCACAAGTACATTGCCGCAACAGGTTCTCTGTTATCGTACCTCTTCCGAAAGCACATGTTCACCCAAAGGGGCACTAAATCCATTTGCTCAACATTTGGAGTCAAGAATACCAAATTTCTAACAATCATTATATTGCCTATTCAATACTTTATCTTTCATGTTCTGGTATTAGAATCTTGATATCTCGTATGTGTATGGTTTTATTGACACTTGTATTCACTGCAAGAAAAATCGAGGGGTATGATCTGACTTTTTTGAGACACACACCACTTCTTTTCTCTTGCGTAAATTCTTCAGAGACTAGAATTGATTGATAATGAATAGCAGAACTTTTTTACAATGTATCTTTTATTTTTATTTGTTTTAACTGTGATCATTAAAGTGGCACTGCTCACCACGCTACGTTGTAGTTACCTCAGAGGACGTCTCGACTTCACACGCGATTTTCTCACCATGTGGTAAGGGGTGGTTTTCATGCCCCTTTACATACAGTACCACCTCAATAATCTTTAAACATACCTAAATCATCACCTGTCTACCTTTGAGTTGGTGTAACACAAACTTAATTGGGAAACAGTGTTATCGTACTTATCTATGTCATTTTGAAAGTTCATCACTCGCTCTGTTGCTAGGACTGAACACAACATATTGACGTGAGTAGTTTACGGAATATGTACCACCAGAAAAATAACGTCTTTAGAATCTTAAAGACGGCTATTTCTACCCAAGCAATAGATAAATTGATGTTTCAACAGTATTTATGTGTATAGATCATACGAATATTTTATTTGAAAGCGAGATCGATTATATAAAAGGTGTTTCTGCAGACCATTGAACATCGTATGTTCATCCCCTTCAATCCCTTCTTTATAACGTCCTCTATAGCTCTTCGCTTATTAGTAATGAATCTCAAATTTACTCTTCTAGTAAGAAGGCCCAATCAAATATCTAGATAAAGGTTCAATGGGTAATAATACAGCCATGGTTTTGTTTTGCAGATACCATAGTGCCATATATTCGATGAGCTTAGTGCCGCCATAGCGCTGTAGTCTGTCTGGACCGCGGATTTCCTTAACTATGGGACACATATTTTTTTTAGCTATGGAACACAGTGTACAACACAAATTTGTCGAGCACGGCTTAACTATGGAACAACTTGTTCTGTTAACTATGGAACATTTTTCGCGAGATGGTACGAGAACGGGGCCTAAAGTGAGTGTTTTTTTTTGCGCTCGTCGCCTCTCGAATCTCCGCTGCAACGTAAACTTTAACTAACCCTCTTATAGCCATGTAAGACACACCAATAAGGACATCTCAATCCTCTGTCAGTCTTCTAGCTTCTAGCGCCTACAATCTGGTTTGTTGCTGCGTGAAATTGTTCATTTTACCTGTACAACAACACAAAGATCTGAGAATTATGGATTGTTCTTCTGCTCCAGGATATCATCATTCGATCGTTCAATGGATGACGTTTCACCTGGTGAGCTTCAGAGTCATATCAACATATATCCCTCTTCAACTCATGTGTGTGTTGACTGATGTAGTTCGAGATCGTAGATGTAGAACGTCCTCAAAGAGCTTATTCTCTCCCCAGATGACCCTAACATGAGTGTACGGAATCATATCAAGGGAGTGTGTCTTGGAGAGGAACCCTACACTCTTTCTTTGGAGTATTTGGGGGAGGTATACACAGTGGTGTGTATATCTTGAACAAACGGGAAATTGAATAGAATGAATTACTCATCCGCTCAGGATCAATAGAAGGCCAGAGACAGGGTCGATGATTTTCAGAGGCTCGGTAAAGTTTTGAAGGGATGCTAAGGTGCTGACTAGGTAGTAGTGGGAACTGAATTTTGAAAGCAAAATTTTGTCGCGTGACTCTGGTGTGATCCAATTTGATGCTTACTCAGATGCGTCATGGGCTTCTGACCTCAGGGTACATCACACGAATCAATTCGACTGTCATAACCTGGAGATCGCACAAGTAGCCAGTTGTGGCTCTTCGCTCAGGTAACGCGTAACTCCAGTCTCCCGGTTTTCTTCCCCGCCCGTGAAATCTGCCATCTACCATCAGCGGTCATTGGTCAACCTCAACAACCTCGACTAAAGAGGAGTGGAGCTAGGAAGTCAAAGGCGATGTCTACATCTCAAATGAATAGTGTTATGTTCACGTGACACGGTGGTACCTCCTGTATTGTGTATACTAGGGACCACCTCAATTTGTTAGGAAAAAGTAGCATGGATTCCAGAAATGAGAGACACTTCATCAATCTTCTTCAGGTCACCATATCCTTCCTACGCTTGACGCATAATGGGACGACAACATTACTCAGATGTGATGGTCAGTGTCCACATATCCATTCTGGCTCCATATACTTGTGAAGTACGATATCGCACGATGTGTTGGTGTGGGGTACCCAAGACTCTGTAAGAAACCAGTCTCAGTTCCCTCAAGAGATTAGTGGCCCTTCACTCCCACACTTTGCTCATCTCCGCACGAAATCATACAAGACACAAAACGTAATCATCCTGCATCCTAGGCGTATATGTCGATGACATGCTGATTACTGCGCGGACCTACCCAGGTCGATAGACTGCTCGTCATGAACAATCATCAGTGTTGCATCCAAGTCCAGCGAACTTTTTTCTTCTCTGCCAGCTGCGACGTAAACTCGCGCTAACCTTTTTATGGTCATTTGAGACACACCGTTGAGCTGACATCTCTGGTAGTCTTCAAACTACTAGCTTACAATGAAAAAATGTATGTGTGAAATTGTTTATATTACCAGTACAGCAACATAGAGAAGTGGTGATGGACTCCCTTATATCTGCTTCTTGATGAGATGTCAATACCTGATGACGTCTGCATCTGAAGAGCTTCAAAGGCATATCGACATCCCTCCACGACTTATGTATATGTGCCGTCTGGTGTTGATCGAGATCGTTAACGTAGAGTCTTCATTGATGTGCTTCTTCTCTTTCCCCGAATGACCTTTTTTCATCGATGATCAACACCTAAATCACATCAAGTATAAGTTATCATGGAATGAGAAGACTGTACTTCTTCTAAGACCCATCTGTGAACGACCTCTTCCTGATTGTTGGTTGGTTGGTGTATTCGGTGAAGAATGGTGTTAGAGATCCTCGAATAAGAATGAAAATACCTGCACACATATACTCTATTTCCAGAGCCTTTACCGGAAATTGTGTATATTGAAATACGCCCTGGGAGGACGTGTACAAGTTGGAGTGAAAAAAAATTTTGATAATGCGTTTCGTGTCGGCTAGCGTATGTCAGACAGTCAGACTACGTCCTTGCCCGTGAAATCTGCCATCTCACACTCTTCTCTACACTTACCGTAAACCATCAATCAGAAGAAGATATGTACAAGTTAAATATCAGTTATCATGCTGCACTCAACACCTCTCTTTCATCCCTGATCTCTCCTTGACGGGACTTCACCAGTCTATACAGCTCAAAGATCGACGCTGGTGTCACACCTTGGATACGTCTAGCCTGTCCAATCGTCTCTGGCTGGACTCTGTTGAGGATGTCACGGGACTCACTTGACAAAGAGGACAATGAGGAGTAGTCAAACTTGAGCGGAAGCAACAAGGATTCGTCACTTTGGAATGCCTTGATGAAGTCACGCTGCTTATGGACATACGGCGAGTACTTCCCGTCAATCTCGATCTTGTTCAACACACGGTCTGGGATACCATGGTATTTGGGGTCCAAGGAGGCCAACACTTTCTTACCGGTGACGTTGTTGAAACGGAGCATGTCGTATGCGGACTTCTTTGTGTGGTCAGAACCGACGTTGATCCCCAGTAGTGAACTCCACTTGTGAGACGTGAGGAACGTCTCCTTCATCTTCTGTGTAGTCTCCTCCATCAATGCCAAGTCTGAGGAGAATCTGTCCCATCTGTCATCCTTCACCACTCCGAGTTCTCTACCCATAGAGGTGAGTCTCAAGTCTGCGTTATCGGATCTCACACTGATTCTGAACTCCGATCTCGAGGTGAACATTCTATAAGGCTCATCAACACCCTTCGTGATAAGATCGTCAATCAACACGCCCATATATGCGTCTGATCTCGAAAGTTTCAACTGTGGTTTGTCCATGTAGCTCAAACCGGCGTTGATACCGGCAACACAACCCTATGCAGCGGCTTCCTCATACCCTGTGGTACCGTTGATCTGTCCAGCGAGGAACAAACCCTTCACAAGTTTAGTTTCCAATGTCTGTCTCAACTGACGAGGATCAACGTAGTCGTATTCCACTCCGTACCCGGGTTGCACCATCGTCACGTTCTCACATCCAGGGATCATACGTACAAGTCTCTCCTGGATGTCTTCAGGCATCGTCATGGAGATACCGTTGGGGTAAACCAGATCTGTGTCTAGTCCCTCAGGTTCCAACCAGATTCTGTGGCCTTCCTTGTCTGGGAATCTGATGATCTTGGACTCCAACGATGGACAATAACGAGGTCCTCTCACGGATTCTCTAATGTGGATCGACTTGTCCAAGTTCTGACGAATCAACTCGTGCAACTCAGGGGTGGTTCGTGTTCCGTAACACTTGAGTTGTTCCTCAATAGCCACACGGTCGTTCATGTATGACATCGTCTGTGGTGGGTTGTCCCCGAGTTGTTCCTCCAAACCTTCGTAATTGATCGTCTTGGATGAGAATCTAGGTGGTGTTCCTGTTTTCAGTCTCCCCAGTTTGAATCCGGCGTCTCTTAGCGTCTCTGAGATACCATACGTTGGTTTCTCTCCAATACGTCCAGCAGGATAAGCTTTCAACCCAATGTGGATCTCTCCTCCGAGGAAAGTACCCGTCGTGATGACCACTTTTGAAGTCTTGAACACACGTCCGTCTTCCAGGATGATACCTCTAATCACACTGGTATCCTCTCCTTCATCCCCCTTTGTGCTTTCAATGATGATGTCCTTCACTTGCCCCTGCATCAACTCCAAATTCTCATAGCTGTTCAACACGTTCTGCATCTCCCTTAGGTAGATCTTTCTATCAATCTGAGCTCTTGGCCCCCACACCGCTGGGCCTCTCGAACTATTCAACACTTTGAACTGTACACCTGCCTTATCCACCACTTTCGGAGCCACACCATCCAGGGCGTCAACTTCCCTTAACAACGTACCTTTACCAACACCACCCATCGATGGATTACACGAACACGTGCCAATCTTGTGTAAGTCCTGCGTGATTAGGACTGTATGGGCACCGGCACGAGCTGAGCCACTGGCGGCTTCACAACCGGCATGACCACCTCCAATGACAACAACGGGGAGTTCTCGGGAGTTGTTGATAAGTTGTTGAAGGTCGGTGGTGATGGCGATTCCTCGTGTGGGTGTGAAGAGTGGGGGAGTGGTGGTGATGGTGATGGTGGTTGTTCGATGGCGGAGGAGATGTCTGGTGTGTGTCAGTTTTCTGCTCAACATCTTGCTGTGATATCTGGGCGGTAGAGAGTGTGGAGTTGTTGTATGGATTAGTGATTAGTTGAAGAGTTTGAAAGTTGAAGCTCATCTCAAAAAGAAAGGATGGGGCAGTGAAAATTAGGGAAGGGAAAGAAGAAGAAAAAAAAAAAAAAAAAAAAACGGAGTCATGACGCGTACGTAAATTTCCCTCCATCTCCACTTCTACTGTACACGATTCGACCATCCACGATATTGAAGAATTGCAGTTCTTTGTCACATGACACAGCTGGTGTTATATGTTCCGTCAGGTGCGAAAGCCATCTTTAAAAGGACACATGGAATGAATGTGAGTTTCCAAATGCGTTGTCGCCAATACGTAAAACGTCGAAGGATCGAAGATCGAGGATCGAAGCGGAAACGCTGGCACACGATCTAAAACTCTTTGCTGAACTTTCAAGCCCAATCTTCGTTCTGTAGATTGAGTCACAATATATCTCGGATTGACTGTTCATTCACAGCTTGTCGATTCGGTTGGTACAGTTATCTCAACGAGAACAACCACCACGAAACAGCGCAAGTTGTGAATCCGTCTTTCTCACTGGGATATCACACAAGTAATGAACGATGTTATCGGATCAGTGCACTTCAAGTAGACCGTATATTAGAGTAGCACAGTTGGAACAGTACGTACGATTGAACATTGAACCATGCCATTAAAGCACAGTGCTTCATAACGCACGCTGACACTTGAAAATCATCGTACGGACATACGTTTGATATTGCCAACGAAGCCTTACTACCAGTGATCTGGTCAACAAAGGGATGTGAATGTTTGGCACAGGGACAACGTCTTGAAAACTGTCTCGGGGTGTTTGTGTTTTTTGTGATATGATAATGTCTCCTAGTAGCACGTGGTCCAAGATACTGTCTTGCACGTGCACGATCAATGGTGAGTCTTCCCTTGTGAAGGTAAAACTGATCACCAATATCCACTAACAACGTTCCTTCTCAACAGTCTTTGGTGAATGCTGCGACCAGGCTATGGTTGACCAGAAGCAATCCACAGACCTATGTAGTAGCTCAGGTGGAATTATGGCCGTACAGATCGCAAGCTTTTGGAGATAGCTTTTGCCAGTTCATCTTCATTTGCCATCACTCTGAGTGCTTTACGCTAAACCGTTACCTCAACTCACTATATCACTACACCAATACGGACACTGTTGAGGTCTCTTGGCACTGGAAGTGCATATAGTGCATTTACATACCGTTGTTGAGAGTTGAGACTGACCTCCAGACTGTTTGTGTTGAGTGCGTTGTGTGTGATGTGGGTAAACATACAATTTACGACATTGAGCAAAGTGAGCTCGATCTCTATTCAAATTTCAATGTTTATTCTGTAGTGGTCTAGTCAAACTCCCCAATCCACGTCGATATAGTAACTTTGTTACTGATGAAGTTAAGGCTTCACTAGTATATAAGGTGTCAAGGTACTCCTACACGTGCTCGTAACCACATGTCTGCCATTTCCCACACGTGTCAATCTCCCAGCGCTCCTTCCCGACCGTGAAAAGATCCCCAAGAGATCCACACAAATCAACAAAACACAACATTGAATCATCAATGGAATAAAGAAATCGATACCAAATCCATTGACTAATAGCAAAAATGGCAGCAACAAGAAGAAGTATGTTCATCTATAATCCATTCTCTACATCAAAGCCAATCACTAACCGCCCTCTTCACACCAGCACGGAGAAGTCTGACAAACATCGACGCGTCCATCCCAGAGACCAAACGCACAAGACGTTCAAGAAGCGAACCTGCCCCGGTGGATCCAGTGGAACAACCAGAAGAAGAGGACGATGAGTACCGTGAGGATGATGACTTCGATGAAGAAGAAGAAGAGGAGGAAGAAGAGCGAGGTGAAGCTGACGGTGAGGCCGATGGTGAAGCTGAAGGTGGTGAAGAGGAGTTTGAAGAACAGGAAGAAGAACAACCAGAGGAGAAAGAGAATGATGATGACTTCTCAGAGGAAGAGGAGAAAGTCGTGGTGGCACCTCCTCCTGTAAAGAGACGCAGAGGTCGTCCTCCAAAAAACAGACCTCGTGATGGTGAAGAACCACCGGCAAAGAGACAAAGCACAGATATGAAGGGAAGAAGAGGTCGTAAACCCGCTGTGGCTCCGGAAGGTACTTTGAAATCGGACAGTGGTCGTATCTTACAGATTGTGGATGACGAGTACGATCTCTCAGAAGATGAAGAAGGTGAGACGAAGATCGACAAGAACGGTAAGTTACAGGGAGATCGTGAATACCGTGTGAGAACGTTCACAGTGAAGGGTAAAGGTGACAAACTGTACATGCTTTCCACTGAGCCTGCTCGTTGTATGGGATTCCGTGACTCCTACCTGTTGTTCCAGAAGCATCGTCTCCTGTACAAAGTCGTTGTTGACCAGGATGAGAAGTACGACTTGATCGAACGTGAAATCATCCCACACTCATACAAGGGACGTACCATCGGATTGGTCACCGCTCGTTCCATCTTTAGAGAGTTTGGTGCCAAGATCGTTGTTGGGGGACGCAACATCATTGACGACTACTACGTGAAGAAGCTCAAGGCCCAAGGCGACGTTGTGGAAGGTGAACTCGCTGACCCAAGAGACCAAGTCCCTCCAAAGGGCACACCGTACAACATGAACCAGTTCGTCGCATGGCACGGTGCCTCCAACGTGTATCACCAAGGTGCAATCCATCCACAACAGTCCGTGACTCCACTGCCCGTGTACGAGTCACAGGAGTTGAAGTCCATGAAGGCTTTGAAGTACAACATGCTGATGAGTGAGGAGAACTGGATGTTCCAACACGCCGCCGCTGTCCGTGAAGTGGACTCTTTACTGCTCCAGAACAGATACGCGCTCGCTAGAGGACTGAGGGATCCATACACAGGTACAGTGTTCGTCCCAGCATTGACACAACCTACATACGCTGAGATTGCCAAAGTGGTGGACCCTACAGATGAGCAGTTGGGGAAGAAGAAGAAACTGCAGTACACAACGGTGATGAGCATGCCGAACCTGGCGAGAAAAACCGGCTTGAAGGACGTCCCGTTGGAATTATTCGCCGATTGTGTGGATGAGGAGACCAAGAAGGCCATCTTGGCCCAACAGGAGCTAGAAAGAGTACTAGTTTGATGGTAATTGATGACCCTTTATAGACCTCCTCTGGTAGATAGTAGATGGAGTTCGCGAATTCGTTCTATAGGGTGTTCGGGCCAAATCTTCGCCTAACAAACTATCGAGAAGACCAACTTCTGTCTCTCATCTTACTCCACACTGTCTATAGAGAAGACAATCAATCCATCATAATCCATCACATTCGAGGATGTTGAGGAACGCTTTGAGATCCCAGAGAGGTCTCGTAACGCGGGCCATCACCCGCCTCCCCACGACTACAAGTTCCAGTCCTACACTACTATGGGCCTCCATCAACCAGCTCAACAGGGCACTCCACACAACGCCCACCACCCGTCTGTTCAACAAGGATGGCTTCTTCGACTTCTCCCGATTCAGAAAGATGATCAACGCCGCCGGTGTCGGTAAAGAAGACCCGCGTCTCGTGGATAGAAAGAGCAAGATCATGCTTCAGGTGCTTCTCTCCGAAGAGGTCAACGCCACCGAAGTCAAGGCGGAACTCTCACAGCTCATCAAGGACGGCGCTACGGTGTCGCCGTTCATCGAGGCGCTGGTGGAGACGTCACAGGGGGATGCCCCAGAAGTGGTGAAGAAACGCAAGCTTTTGGAGGAGTTGCTGGCGTTTGCTAAGTTGGAGGAGAAGAGATTCGCAGGTGCCGCTGAAGCTGAAACTGACACTGAAGCCGCTGAGAAGCAAACGGGCGGCTCTGTGTTTGACGAGGTGCTCAACACCAAGGAGTCTGAGAAGAAGGAGAATGAGACCTCTGAAGAATCCCAGAAGAGAGAGCTCGAAGAAGATCTCAAGAAGAAGAAAGAACAGACCGAGGATGACATCCGCTACAAGAAATGGCAGGAGGAGAACGAGGCACGCATGAAGAAAGCCGAGGAAGAGCTCAAAGAAGGCTCAAAGAGATTCGTCAAGGACACATCAGACCCAAACAACAGAATCTATGCGCTTCGTATCGACCCTCTTGAGATCATTTTGTTCCTCGCCGCCCTCACTTACATCGTCTACGCCACTTCCTCTTCGGAAAGCTCACACGAGATCACATACCAAGAGTTCCGTACCAAGTTCCTCGATAAAGGTTTCGTTGAGAAGATCATTGTTGTGAATAAGAGCCTCGTTCGTGTTGTGTTGAACGACAACGGTCGCCAATTCATGGGAGGCAACAGTGACAACTACTACTTCTTCTCCATCGGTTCCATCGAGAACTTCGAACACAAGCTAGCCAAGGCACAGGATGAGAACGGTGTTCCTGAAGACTTCCGTGTCCCAGTCAACTACGTCCAAGAGGGACACTTCATCAGAACGGTGTTCCAATTCCTTCCAACGCTGTTGATGCTTGCTGGTCTGTTCTGGATCACAAAGAGATCTGCTGGTGGCGCCGCTGGTGGTCCAGGTGGTATCTTCGGTGTGGGCAAGTCCAAGGCCAAGAAGTTCAACCAAGATACCGACGTTAAGGTGAAGTTCAAAGACGTTGCCGGTATGGCCGAGGCCAAGGAAGAGGTCATGGAGTTTGTTTCTTTCTTGAAAAACCCAGAGAAGTACGAAAAGCTCGGTGGTAAGATCCCACGTGGTGCCATCCTCTCGGGTCCTCCAGGTACAGGTAAGACACTCTTGGCCAAGGCTACTGCTGGTGAAGCTGGTGTTCCATTCTACTCTGTTTCCGGTTCTGAGTTCGTTGAGATGTTTGTTGGTGTTGGTGCCTCTCGTGTGCGTGACTTGTTCAAGACCGCTAGAGAGAACGCCCCTGCCATTGTGTTTGTCGATGAGATCGATGCCATCGGTAAGGCCCGTACTAAAGGTAACTTCAGTGGTGCCAACGACGAACGTGAGACTACTCTGAACCAGCTTCTTGTTGAGATGGATGGATTTGAGAGCTCGGATCATGTTGTCGTTCTTGCCGGTACCAACAGACCAGATGTTCTTGACCAGGCCTTGATGAGACCTGGTAGATTCGACAGACATATTCAGATTGACAAGCCAGAACTGGAGGGGAGAAAGGAGATTTACCAAGTGCATCTGAACAAGATCACACTCGCTGTGGAGAAGGGATCCGAACAGTTTGTTGAACTCAGTGGTAAACTTGCTGCATTGACCCCTGGTTTCTCCGGTGCTGATATTGCCAACGTGGTGAACGAGGCCGCTTTGATCGCTGCTAGACACAACGACATCGTTGTGAAACTCACACACTTCGAACAGGCCATTGAGCGTGTCATTGCCGGGTTGGAGAAGAAGTCCAAGTTGCTTTCACCACATGAGAAGAAGGTTGTGGCATACCATGAGGCCGGCCATGCTGTGTGTGGTTGGTACTTGGAACACGCTGATCCATTGCTTAAGGTGTCCATCATCCCTAGAGGTCAAGGCGCATTGGGTTATGCTCAGTACTTGCCACCAGATGTCTACTTGTTGAGTGTTAAGCAGTTGATCGACCGTATGACAATGGCTCTTGGTGGTCGTATCTCCGAGGAGTTGCACTTTGACTCTGTGACATCCGGTGCCTCTGACGATTTCAAGAAGGTGACAAACATTGCATTCAACATGGTCACTAAGCTTGGTATGTCCTCGAAGATTGGTCCATTGGCGTTTGAACGTAAAGACGAGAGTGACATGACAAAACCGTTTTCTGAGGAGACCGCCACCGTCATCGATGAGGAAATCTTGAGAATTGTGAATGAGTGTGCTGATAAGTGTCGTACACTGCTCACTGAGAAGTCCGAGGAGGTGGAGAAAGTTGCACAGTTGTTGTTGAAAAAAGAGGTGTTAACGAGAAACGACATGATTGAACTTCTTGGACCAAGACCGTTCAAGGAGAAGAACGATGCCTTTGAGAAGTATCTGGATCCTAAGGAGCCAACTGCACCAGCTGCTTGAAGAAAGAGAGTGCCCTGTATATATATGACTAGAAAGAACTATGAACGGAAGTTATTAGTTGTCGGGTCTTTGTACCAGCTGTATCATAAGCTCCTTTATCTCCTTGATGTCGCTGCTCATCTGATCAACTCTTTGCTCGAGTAGATGCAATTGGGACTCAGTCCCTTTGAGTTCACTCTTTATGTGACTCTTGAGACTGGACACAGCTGAACCCTCGAGTGCTTTAGACATGGCGATGATTGCAGATGAGAGAGATTTGGTCTTCTTGGACTTCTTGTGCTTCTTGTCTCCGTTGATCTTCTTGCTTGTCTTACTCTTCGTGGACTTCTTCACTTTTGAGACATCGTTCTTACTCTTGTTGTTACTCTTGTTGTTCTTCTTTGTCTTTGTCTTGTCCTTAATGGTAATGGCTTTTGTCTGGGTGCAGGTCTCAGTCCCCGTTGTATGGGTCTTGTTTTGGGTCTCGGCTTCGGCTTCGGGTTGTTGGTACAAGACCATAGGAGCTGCCACAATGGTCTCATTCACGCTTGTTGAGAGTCCCTCGTACACCTCTGCATTGGATATCTCTGGGTTTTGCAACTCCATCAGCTTGTATTCGTTCATCAACTGCCTCACAATCTCCTCGTGTTCTTGTAAGGCCATCACACCTTTCACCACGGGTACTCCGGACTCGGGATCGGTTGTGAGTGTGAGCTTGGATTTGGCAGTCTCCACCAGCTTCATCGAGTTGCTAGCTATGAAGTCCGACGAGACATAACAGTTGTAATGTTTCATGAAATCAGCAGCTGCATTGACCAATGCGGTGGTCTTGCGACCATTACCGTGGAGTCCAAAGATGGCCTTATGTCTCTGTACCACTTTCATCACCATCGTGGCAAACTCCGAATACTCTTTGGTGTTTGCATTGGGAGGACTGAATCTCTTGCCGAATTCTCTGTTGACCACGATGGATTTGAGTACTGGATCTGCGTCACAGGCCTTCTGAAACTCCCCTGTTGATAGGTATGTGTTAGTTGATGATACTCGCGCTCATTGGGGGGATCGGGGAGCCTTCCGGCTTAGTACACTCACTTGGTATCTCAGATCTCTTCTTGTCGGATCCGGCGATTGTGTGGGTGGATTGTGACTCCATTGGTGGATTTGGTGTTGAGGTTGTCATTGAAGAGTACTCTAATGCTCTAGGATGTCCAAGTATCTCAATTTTGGTCAAGATGAAAGGCGGTGGTTACTCGAAAGATGGGAAGTGTCCGGGAAAGTTTCCCGCTTTCCCTGGCGTCTCGCAACCCGGAGATGTTTGTTGGGTAAAGTTTCCCGAAGCCGGCAACGGGGGCTGAGAAACCCCAACGGGTTAAGACTAACCGGACAGACAGCTCTTAATTGTCCTCTGTGTGACGTATCTTCCCCCATGTCCTATGTCCTTGTTTCATCTGTCTTATTCCAAGTTATATATCTCATCACAAATCGGGTTCATAGACATATACCAGTGCACCAGGACTACGTATCACTAAAAAGTTCACACATTTCATTTACGGCATCAAACATTAGACAAGTAGAGAGAGGGCGAGGGCACCCAAACTGAGAGACAAAACAATCAAGACTCCTGTTGTGGCTCTGACGTAGTTGTTGAATCTGTAATTGTAGTTTCCATGTTACGCAACTCCCCCTGCTGCTCCTATAACTTCTGCTGCTGTTGCTATTCTTCCAACTCTTTTTTCTCCTTCTCCTGTCTTTCCCTCTCTGCAATCTCCGCAGCGGTGAGGAAACGACCACCTTGTCCTCTTGGTCTTCTCATCGCATGCTTATGACGAGACTCGTGCAAATACGGTCTTCTCCCTCTAGCGACTTTCAAAGACTCCTCCAACTTCGCACGTGCGATACGTCTCTTAAGGATACGATGGTACTGTTTGGCATTGACGTAGAATGGTTGTTCCTGAGGAGGTTCAACCACGGCAGGTTGCGGCACAACCACGGAGGTCTGTGAGATGTTCGAAGTGACAGTGCCCACTGAACTGGCAGAGGCAGAGGTTGGTGCGGACGTGGCGGTAGGTGTTCCAGACATCTGTGGAGGGATGGAGCCCTGGTGTTGGGCGTAGTTGTGAGGGTCGTTAAGGTCATTACTAACACCATGGTGATGATGATGGTGCTGGAGGTGTTGGAGATGAGGCTCGTTGGACACTGTGTGGTTGAGCTGAAGCTGGTTCTGGTGCTGAAGTTGGTGTTGATGGTGCTGTGTTGGCTGCTGTGGCTGTTGATGCTGATGAGCCTGATGTGGTGGTACTTGTTGTTGTGCTTGTGGCTGAGCCTGTTGCTGGTGTTGTGGATGAGCCTGCTGGGACTGCTGCTGCTGCTGCTGCTGGTCCTGGATGCCCATCAGATTGATGTTGGTGAAGCTGTCGTAGTCATCGTACGTGGTGGGCTGGTGCTGATGCTCTGTGTGAAGGGTCTGTGGATGTTGGGCAGCGGTGCCGTCCAGTTCCTAGAAGCCCTGGTCGAAGGACTGGTAGTACTGTTTGGAGAAGTAAGGCAGCTGTTGGGAGCCCAGGGACATTTTGTGGGTTTGTTGGGATTTGTCTTATGTCGGATTCAAGTCCAGAAAGATGGAGTTGATTCGTGTTTGTGTTATATATCGAAGGGTTCCCGGGTGTCTGTCCGATGTTGCAGCTCTTCGGTTTCGAGTTGTTTGGGTGGACAAAAGAAGAAAGGAAAAAAAAAACAAAAAAAAAAAAAACTACGCCCGTCGCGAACACGTTCGGTGATTCCAATTTCCCACGCAGCGGTTGGCATGGTGACGCAAAGACTGTGGGGTCGACTTGACACATTTTTTATCATCTTCATCTTCATACAGTGGTGTGTGTTTTTTACATAATTCATAAGGTATTCATTCAAAACAGCATAGAAGGGGGTAATAGATAGGTAAAATAATAAGCAGAAGAGATTGTTCAAATCAACGTCTTACCGTAAGAAGCCAACGAGGAGAAAGTCAAACCGGCACCCATCGTCATCCCAAGAGCAAAACCTGCAAGACCAGTAACAACACTCTTATTCAAAGCCATAGAAAGTTTCTTCTTCTTCTTATCTTTGTTCTTAGCAGTATCTTTCTTCGTCACTTTGTGGCTATTGGTTGTTGTCTCTGGTTTGGTCTTTGTAACATTCACATTGACATTCACAGTCTTCTCTTTTTTGGTCACATTCTCCGTTCTGTGAACCACATCTGTAACGAAACAATCATGAGGCGGTAGTGAGGAAGGTCTGAGTTTGTAACTGTCGTCGATTCCTGTACTTGATACCGAGCTTGTTTCTGCAGCAATGACCGAGTCATCCTCGAGGAAAGAAGAAGAGTCTTCTTCACCGTCATCACTAAGCTTGACACTGCTCTCTTTCAAATCTTCTGCTTCTCCATCTTCAAACTCATAGGCACAGTCATCGACTTCATCATCATCCTCATCATCCTCATCAATAATGATAGACTCACCGGCAGTAGTACCAACTTCTGTTACTTCATAATCACTTGAAAAGGCGGCTGCTGCTGCTGCTGCTTCTTCTTCTTCTTGCTTCTTCTTAAGCTCCAGGTCATCACAGTAGTTCTCCTCGTCGACAATTTCTTGCAATTCCCTATCTCTGCGTTCCTGGAACTTACATTCTCTCTCAAATTGCTCATCAGACATTTCGTTGTAGTAGTCATCGCTGTAGTAGTCATCTTCTCTCTCAGCACTAGGATCCTCGTCTTCTCCTTCTCTTCTGCGCAGCCAATTAGAGTACTCAGCCTCCTCGTAGTAGGCTAGTTCAGCCTCCTCTTTCTCTATCTTGTCAATGATGGAGACACTAGGAGATCCAGAGAGATACTCATCGTCATCGGACTCAACGCTCTCCACAGACACGTTACCAGCACGAACCATAGGGGAGTCCTCCTCCTCCTCCTCCTCCTCCTCCTCCTCCTTCTTCATCTTGATCAAATCGGCAATCTCGGCTTTACTCAACACTTTGAAAGAGATCTTCTCATCACGCACACCACTGTACTCAATGACAAACTTGCACTTCAACGTGTCGTAGAAATCTCTCTTGCCCTTGCTTGTAGTCACCAACCCAATCAAGTCGCCTTCTTGCAAAGACACCCATTCTTCAGCAGGGAGGAGCTTATCGTGCAGGACTGTCCCGTGGTGGGAGGAGTTGTCCATCAAGAGCACTTTGGAGTCGCACACTTTCAACGAACAGTGGACTTTGGAGATGGTGCGGTCTTGGAAATAGAGGTTATCACGGGCGGCCACACGTGGAGTAGTAGTGGTAGTGGCGGTGGTGGTGGTGGTGGTGGTGGACTGACCGGCTGCGGAGGCGCGTCCAATTGTGAGGACAACTGGGTGGGAATCGGAGTCTGGGAGCGGGATTTCTCTGTGTGAGAGTGATTGTGACATCTTTGTTGTTCTTAACGTATCCTATATTTAAGAGTTAAGAGTTGTAGAACGGTGAGTCTCCTAAAATTCCAGAAGAAAACTGGGAAAGGGGGAAAGCGTCTTCCTGATAAGCAACCGTTTGGGGTCAGTTTGAGATTTGCCACAAAATCGCGACCCGTCCTGGCTTTGACAGAATAAACGAGTTCGCGGAGTTTTGGGGTTATGCAGCACTGTGTACTCCGGAGATAAGGTACGAGGATCTTATCTATCTATCAGAACAGGATTCATCCTACCCCTATTGGATGAATTGTGGCAGCTATTTTTTTCTGTGTTACTGCCTGTAATGTCTGATGTCAATTATCTAGGTTCTATGAAAAAGTTCTCAGACGAAGACACGTTTGAAATAGATGAGAGGACCCCACTCCCCATCTTCCATCTTCCATCTTCCATATTTCTCATAAGTCACCTGCGGCAGGAATATCCCAAAGAGACATGATAGTCCTTGAATTAGCGTATACCTCCTCACTTTCCAAATACAAGAATCTCACAAAAGCAGTGTCCCGTTTACCTCGAATGTTCACACTGGTGCCATACGACACTGGATGAGCTTTTGGTGCGTCAGGCAAGTTCAACTTCTCTTCCATCTTCCAACCTGGCAATTTCTCCATAGAAAGCTTGATCACATCCTCCATTGGAGTTGAAGTATGAGAACTCCATCCCGTTAGGTAAGTGGAGTTATCATCCGTTCTCACATAAAGGGCTAATCTGAATGGTTTTGTAGACATTGCCTCCCATGCTTGACCTTGCCCGTTGATTGCGTTGAGAATCGCATGCTTAGTTCTGCTGGCATCACCACCATGTGTCGAAATAAGATCCTCAACTGCGATATTGACCGCAGTGCCGTTGACCCAGGATGGATCTGGTCCACCGAATAACACAATGGCTTGGTTAAGCGATTCTATGGAAGTTTCCTTGGTGATCAACTCTGGGCTGGTAGTTGCAGTATTTGATCTGTCCGGGATCAATGCCAAGAGGACACCCACTATGGCGGAATAGATGCAGACTTTCCAGAACATCTTGGAGTACGTCTGGAAACAATACTGGGCTTGTTTACTTAACTGGTGCCTGGACTTTGAGGTCTCAGGTCTGGGATATGACTGGTTTCAAGACTCAAAAGGTAAGTGATTGTTAATATTTTGGGTGTTTCTCATCAAAACGGCCCGGACAGTTTGGGCTTTGAGAATTTTGTCTAGACTCGCAGCTGGTTTTTTTTTTTAAGAGAGAGAGAGGGAGAGAGCAGTAAGTGCTAAGATGATAGTAGCGGTTTAGTGTCCAGATTATATATACTATATCTCACATGGTAGGACAATGGATTCAAGTTTTAAGATTGAAGATTGAAGATTGAATTATGAATACTGAATATTAAATAGCGTATAGTACTACAAATGTGGCTTCGAGATTATCAAAAAACCTCGCAGATTTCGTGGGGCTAATGGATTGAGTTATATCTAGATACGTATACCTTAAGTTACTCAATAAATAGTTACAATGTGTCTTATAAATAACGCAGAATCTCAGATGAGAAACAAAGAACCAATCAGGCACATAACACCACTCAAGTAGCCCACAGTCAGGACGTTACCCAAGCCGGAGTATGTGGAAACCACAGCAGTTGTAGTTGGAGTTGGAGTTATAATTGGAGGAGAACCGCTCTTGGAAGTAGTCTCCTCTGTAGCAGTTGTGGCAGCGGCACCGGTAGCTGTGAGTGGACAGAACGTGGTGTACTCGGTGACCAACCCAGAAACGGTCTCAGTGACAACGGTGATACCAGTGGTGATTGGAACAGTGGAGCAGATGTCATTGGAGCAAGAAGTGGTGATGATGACAGTGGTGGGGAAGTCAGAGACAGTATCAGTCAATGTGGAGATGGCACTGGAAGTAGTAGAGTTGAGACATGTGGTGTTGAAGCGATAGTACGCGGAGGAGACCAGGGAAGAAGATGACAATGACGATGATGAAGATGACAATGAAGAGGAAGAAGACACACCACACTGCAATGGAGAAGGAGTCTGGATCAAGAAGTCCAAGTTCACAGTGGCATCCGGAACCAACCACGAGCTCACAGTGGTGGTCATCGAGACACTTTCGCTAGCCTGTCTGGTGTACTCACTAGCCCAGATCGACTTGATGGAATCCAAGATGGGCTGTCCGTTCATGTTGATGGCCTCCACGTTTGGAGCTGGCAACTCCTGAGTAACATCGGTGATCCATCCGACGTAGGACTGGTTGTTGGCTCTGTTGGTGACATCCACTTCTCTGTTGACAATACCCACTTTGTCCGCAACCAATTGGAACACGTTAGCATCAACGTCGTGACGACCCAAATGGTTCAAATCCCAGTTGGCCTCCACAGAAGAGAGCTCAGAGTAGTGCTCGTAGAAAGTGTTATCAACGGTTCCCTGAAGAGATTCTGGGACAGCGCCACCTAGCAACAGCGCAAAGACCTTGTTTCTGATAGTATAAGTGTCTGTCTCGTCAAAGGTAACAAGAACCAAAGTGTCCTTCATGAAGTACTCGTTGCACAACAAAGGCTCGAGGAAGTTCTTAGTCCAAGTGGCTGCAACATCAATAGTAGTATCATGTCCGTCGTTGGTCATGTTTGGAGTGATGAACATCCACTGTGGGAGAGTCTCGTTCTCCAAGTCCTCGTAGAAAGTGGTGAAGTTCTTCACGTTACCGGCTCTGGAAGGATCAGTGGCAACGTTGTCGAAATGGACCAATGGGTTGTGCTTTCTCACGTAGTCGTTAGCACCGTTCTCCTGGTTGACCCACTCCATGCCTTCGTAACCGGCGTAGGGCATGTGTTCTTGGTACTCACCCCATGAGATCTGCTTGGAGTCCAACAGATCAGCCACGGTGGAGACATTGGCTGGGAATCTGTTGAAGTTGTCGTCACCGATACCGAAATAGTCACCGGCAACAGAAGCCACGTAGTTTGGCTCAGAAGGATGTGTGACGGCCCAGTAGTTGGTCAAGGTGATACCATATTGTGCCAGCCAGTGAAGACCCTCAGACTCTGCTGCCTTGTCGAAATCGGTGTTCTCTAGCCAAATGACCACAAATCTGTTGAATGCTGCACCGATGACGTTGGAAGTTGGGGTGAGTGGGACAGTGGTTGCCTGAGCAGAGAGAACCTCGTCATTGTCTGGTTGGATCGTGGAGAAGATACGCTCGGTGACAGTGGTAGCAGCGGAAGCCACGGCCAACAGTGGGATCAAAGACTTGATCTGCATCTTGTGGTGGTTGATCTCTGGTGGGGTGTTGAGATAGGATGTAGACAGTATGTTGTATCATTATTAGCGGGCTGTTTGGCTTAAGTACGTGTATCGAGTGTATACCCATGTGGGCCAATAGTAACTCTCCCGATCAACGTGTTACGTGTGTCATTGAAGGGATGCATAAACACGCCTGGCTGTAAGAAACGTGGTCCCTGGTAACTAATTGAGTACGTATTGTTTACCCCTAATTACGTACGTACAGAACGGTCTCCGGTATTATGTAAGATCCGCGAACCACGCGAAATAGGGTCTTTACATTACTTCAAGACCATCAAGGGATCCATTACAGGGTACTACTCGTATTGAGGAGTTACGCTGAATAAGGTTCTCATCCGATTAACCCAGAGACTATTGATTTGATCACCTATAAGTATTGATCAGATTGTTATCGTTTTATTTGAACGATCTGGTCACAAAAACCCTAGGCGGTATTTGCAATAGTACATAGAGAATTAGTAATTCTACATCCCAATTAAAAAAAAAAAAAAAAAAA